>JBCFXI010000847.1:0-100687 GCA_038496175.1 Ampulex compressa
GCCCCCCTCCCCACCCCCTCCATCAACTCCCCACGCCGCCATTGCTCGGAACTTTCAAAATTCAGCCCATAAAACTTTTCGCGAAACTATCGCGTCGCGTTCGACCGCCCGCTTTCTGGATTATCGAATTTCGTGATCGGGTTTTCAAACCCGATCCCAGCCGAACAATCGGAAGAGCGATCGCCGATTCTAAGTTATACCGCGAAAGCGCAAGTTCGTGCATACAGGAAAATCGCGAAGCCCGAGGAGGGCGGCCCACCAGGACCCGTGGCGCTGGCTGAAGTCTCTCGACTTTCGAAAAAGACCCGGCGTAGGATCCGAGACCTTAGGCGATCGCTGTACGTAGCGCGGGAATAATTGGATACCGTTATTACACTTCCGTAATCTGCGATGTGAGCGGGATTTTATGGTGGCGGGTGTATTGCAGAGTTTTCGAACTATGGTCATTGATAATAGCTGGATGGAGAGGATGATAGTGTACGACGAGTTTGATGAAGGAGTGAAACGCGACTGGGAGTCGACTAAGAATTTTGTCGATGGAATCCGTTAACCTTTTACGGCTTGAATGGTTATTTTTTAGTAAGAAACTTGAGTTTTGGAGAAAAGCAAGCGAGAGGTACTTGATTGGTGGAAGTAGATCGTACGCATGAGGCCAAAGGGCATCATTAGGCTGGCTGTATTGGAAAGCAAGAAACCGCTCAAGAGCAGAGCGAACTAACTGGCCATGATAACTAAATTTGAGATCCGATCTCGTTATTCCACGCAAAATGCGAGTGAGGCAACGCCCGAGTGCAGAGGGATTAAAAATAGAAGGCCTCGGTAGGTGAGACGTTATTGCATTCTGTCGCCTTAAAAATTCCTCCCGGGGGCTAAAGTGCCTCTCAACGGCTCGCGTAAAATCCTTTTCGGGGTGCACTTCGCGCGGTGAGCGTCAGACGATCTGGGCGCGGGCGTGTTTCAGGACGAGGAGGACATTTTTGAAGAGGCCATTAGTGCACACGTGTGTGTACGCGGGTCCACTTGCTTCCTCTCTTTGCCTCTTTTTGGAGTGGAAACGATTACGTTACAAGGGCGTAGAGCCAACCACGAAGCGGTGTAACGTGTACGTTCGCATTTCGCGGAGCTGGATGAGGGCAAAGAGAGTGCGCGAGAGGGAAAGCCTGGGATCGCGGCGGAGGACGAGTGGAGGAGTTGCTGCGAGGGGGGAGTGGCGCGCTGCATCCTTGTCTGAGCGAACACTAGGGGTGGGTTAAGAGGGTGTATCGCTTGTTTACTACCCGGCCGCAAACCGCCGACAAAAACATTAATGTCGAACGTTGGCGGTGATAATGCAACCGACCCAGAAAAGCCTTTCCCCCGGGGGTACCCTGGCGAAAACGAATCGAGGCGATGGAGAGCGTTAACGAAACGACCCATTTGTCGGTGTCGCCTGGCATTTTAAAACCGACAGCGGCTAAGGATCCACGATACGAAAGTGCCGGTCCTGGTGTCCCCTTTCCCCCATGCCTGCAAGCTCCAAAATCGCGATCCATTGAACGATGAATCCTCAAAACTCAATCTCGAAGCAGCAGCTTAAGAGCAGGTATTTTCAAGGCGTGATCGATACTCCAATGATCATATCTATTCCCAACCGACTTTCCATCTCAGGATTGACCGTAAACAATTTTCCTAATGCGAGCTAATCGTTCGTTAAGACTCATGTACCAAATGTAATACCCCGTTTATTTAATCACCAGGATCGAGCATTACAGCCGCTTAATGCGACGCTTACTATTCGAGATGATTTCCAAGGCATTTGGTTTACCGTACACCCATCACCTTTCCAGACGACGCACCATATTTCACGTTGTTTCTCTTTCGTGCACGCCCAACTCCCTATTCCCTGCGCAGCCCTAAAAATAGTACGAGCCCCCATAAAGGGTGTAGGGCCTCGCTGCTGGCGAGGCATAATTCCGAAGAGAATGTCCTCGTTTATCTGAAAATTCTCGCCCGGGTCTGATGTCTGAGCTGAGGAGGATTCGACGAAACTTTACCCATTTTTGCCCCTCTCCCCCCTGCCCCTCCACCCACCGCCTCCTCCTCCTCCTCCTCCTTCGCCCCATCACGTCCCTTCGGAACCTCGAACCACTTTGCCGGTCTACGAACGGTACCATCTCCGACAACCGCCGGTAACCGCCCGGAGGCTCCACGGTTGTTCCAGCCACCTCCTCGCGGAGGGGTGGCCGGAAGAGAGAGAGGGCCGACTAGGCGAGGTCCGAGGGAAAGAGGGAGAGCGGCAAAAGGTGGTAGGGGGCGGCTGGTGGGAGCCGTGGCAAGATGATATTTTCTTATCTTCTCATTACTTAATTTTACGATTGCCCCTGATACTACGGGCGTTGCCATGGTTACCCCACTTAAGTACCCCATAAAAAGATGAATGGCAAGCCAACCATATTTCCCCGCAATGAGAACTCGAACTCGGCTTCTTCCGCTCCTGGAGTACCTCGCCACCCATTTCGTAGACTTATCCGAAGAACGTTCCAGGGAATGGCTTGTCACTAACGGCGCGGCCGTCCCATTTCGTCCGGTTAGCGATCGTGGATCTCCATTTCGTTTAACCCCTCGTCGTCTTGACCGCCACCTTGTTTCTTCGCTGAAATAAGGGGGGTTTCGTTTTGTTCTAAAAGTGCGAGAATCACAGCTCCTTCGAGAAACCCCTTAAGGGTTCTGTATTCTTCCTAATTCTCGACGCTTTACTAAATAAGCGATTGGGATTTGGTTGAGATTGAAATTTTCCCAGTGAAGGGCGTCTCGCAAAATCGTATCTTCCGATTGTCGTTAAGCCCGATAGAATTCACGAAACTCCGAGTAATTGAACGTATCCGTAGCCTCTCGCGGGGTTAAATTCGCGGTAAGATGGGGCGAAATTGATCGCGATGCGCCCTGGAATGATGCCGCATGATTAAACCGACGTGTCGGAAATCTTCCGCGCGATCAAGCCCTCTTCTAAGCTATTTCTTGCTGATCGCCCAGGCAGCCGAGCAGGCAGGCCTACCCATCCCCCGCAGTCTTCTCTCCTCATTGCCATCGTCACGGGTGCCTTCCTCCGGACTCCTTTATCCTATAGTATCTATCTTCATTTTCTTAATCGCTCCCACCCACCCCCCTTGGTACGCCCGGCCACCCCCCTCGCCTTTTCGCTAGCCAAGATGGCGGCCGTTGACGAAGACGTATTACCCGGGACGATGGTACGGCGCAGCCTGAAAGGGATCGACCGTGGATTTCTAAGAGATTGGATACTTCCAGCCCGTTTTGCCAACGTATTCTTTCCACCTGCGCGCATGAATAGTCCTCTCAGAACTACCGAAAGCTCCCTGGATTACGTAAATTCCATGACGGACTCCCGGGGATCATTATCGATCCTTTGTACTCTCGCGCTCCTAGCGACCGTCTCGTTCGTCTACCCGGATTCTTCTCCGTTACCAAGTTTATACCCGTGACTCTTCCTCGGTCCTTGATAAACTCTTAAGACAGGAAACCGATAGAGTGAATATCGGGGTGTAATTTGTACAAAAGCCCGTATTTATTCTGGGGATATTTTGGGAGGATAATATACGCGGGAGAGTGCTGGATGATCGTGCTTAGGGGATGAGGATATATAAGGAAGAGAAGATGTTTATGGAACATTAGCTATGAGCTCGATTATGCCATATGGATTTAAATATATTTCATACGTAAGATCCTTGTTTCTAAGAGACTCTTAAGGAATGGTTAAACTTATATTCTCTTAAACTTATTCTAAGTTAAACTGTATTTCAAGGAATGGACAAAAAGAAGACGAGCGTTGAATCGTCGAAGGGAAATTGTCTAATTTGGCAATGCGATCTTAAAGGATTTCTTCCCTCTTTAGCGCCCGTAAGGGATCCATCGACTGCAAGTGGGGAAAAAAAATTCTAATGGGCGCTCGGGCGCGATAAGCTGTTTAAGGGTAATTTATTAATGGCGAGGTAACGAGGCGTGGAGTTTTTCATCCGCGACGGATATCCCGTCGGTCCGCTGCGATGGATATAATTCGATCGCTTTAATTAATCTCGCGATAGAGCGTGGCTGCGCACGTATGCGGGCCACGTGTTCCTGCCACGGCAGGGACCGAGCTCGTGGTAATCCGGAGACGAGTAAACGCACGCATGTACGCATATAGGCGCGCACACATCCACGTCGGGCGCCAAAAGCACGGAGAAAGCCGAATGTGGGACAAACTCATACCCCATTCATCCGAGCCACGCTAGATGCGTTTGCCTCCTGGCGAAAGTCGGTGAGATGCCATTGTCTCATTTCGCTCTAACCACGCTGCCGACACCTAAAGAGCAACAAATATTTATCCTCTTTGATCCATCGATCCAGAAAATGCCGCGTATACAAATTAGCGGTCTTACTACTCAAACTAACGACGCTACGTCGTGCAAGGGAATCAAAAGAGCCTGTACCGACTAGCATTACTTTCAAATTCATCATTGAATTTGGTAAAAATCAAATATGAATTGAAATTCATTCAATTTAAAGATCAATTTAAAGATCATTAAATGAAGTATAGTTTCGTTAACTCCGCACATAATCTCGACAGAGCCGCACAAGGTATTCCAAGAAGACAAATGAAAAAAACTAGAATAATATCTTAGAATTATTTTCATACGTTTAGAAGAGGTCTGTCTACATTTTTCTCTAATAATCATAACAGATTTCCTCCAGAATCCTAAATTCATCGCAAATACCTTCTTCCGAGAGAAAGAGCAGCACCAACGAATACCCCAAAGAGTCTACGCGAAATTCAGTGGCGTTCCTCGAGGCCTACTTTTTCTTCCGCCCTGGACACTCCTCAAAAGATCGAAGAAGGTGAAATCGTCGAAACGGTGGACGACGAGGAACTCGAACAACCATGTACTCTACGAGCAAAAACAGGAAGAACAAGAAGAAGAAGAAGAAGAAGAAGCAGCCGTTGGGAGAGACGCGAAGTTGCCGGCGAGAAAACGAGTTTCTGCCCGGAAAGTCTGGCTGGCTGCAGCCCCTTCGCGGAGGTACGGCGAGCCCCCACCCCCACTTTGCCGGTATCAACCCCCGTGCCCACCAGCCCTCGCCGGTCTCCGTGGAGGTCCGTAGGTGTGCAAGAACACTGGTGTTGGCTCGGAACAGAGCGGCAGAGCCGAGGAGAGAGAGGGCGGCGACGGTGGTTGGAAAGAGATGGCGAGCCTTTCCTTAGCTCGCGAGTGGGGGCGGCCATTTTCCCGAGTTCTTAATATTTTCATGATGGCGGCCGGCGCTGGCGGAGCCGCTTGGAAATGGGGAGAGTGGGTGCCGGTGGGGTAGGCCGGGGGTGGGTGGCCGTAGGGTGGATGAAAGAGGGTGGGCAAGCGGAACGGAGTACCAGAGGCGGGCTAAGGGGGCCAGGCGCGGCGAGAGGGGAGAAATTAGAAAAGGGGAGATTTAAATATCAACCTCCGAGGGGCGGACCGCGCGCGCTGCCTCTCTCTCTCTCCGAGTGCCTCTGGCCCTCTCCCTCTTACACCCCGCATTACCACCCCGCCGCGCTCCACCCTTTGCCGTTCTTCGCCCGTGCACCCACACGAACCAGCGGGAGGATACGTACGGGCGACCTACACCGGCGTGCACGATCTATCGATCCTCGACCGGAGAAAAGGCGTCTTAGACCCGTTCGACGCCGAGGACGCCGGTAAGGCACTGCTACGTGCTAATTGGACGGCCCCTGCCCCGGCGCCTTTTGTCCTTCCTTGGACCGGCGAACTTTGTCGATATAACGACACCCTGTACGCGCGACATTCTCAGCGTTGCCCCAGGATCGTCGCCGGGGATTATTCTGGTGAATTGTTGTGAGCTTTTTAACCCCATCGGCGTGTGGCGATTAACTCGCCGCGTAGCCCCGGTCGGTAGCCGGGGGCGACGAGGCGCGAGGGCACTTGTGCGTAAATCACCGACATCTTGCTGGAGCAAGACTCACGGTGTACTCATTGTCGATTAATAGACGAATCTATGCCCTTCGAATTGGAAGGTAATAATGATGGACCGATAAACGAGGAACGTGGTGAGTTAAGGAAGCAAAGTGGAAGTGCCTGTGCAAATTTCATCGTCCATTTTTTCACAAGATTAATTAGCACCGAAATGTTTCATTGTTTCGATATGTCCGAGTAAACTTCGGGCATCGAAGAAGGTAAAAGGAAGCTGAAAAGGAGAACAAGTGGATTCACATTGCCTTCCGTATTCTACCATCACAAATTCCAGGAATTTTCGCGAACAGTTCACCGGTCACTTTGATCCTTTTGGAAGTTCTATAAAAACAGTCGTATCGATATTACGAGCGTCAAACGCGAGACGTCTAATCGATATCGCGTCTAAATGCTCTCCTGGCCGATGCTTTATGGGAATGCATCGATGCGCGGGGATCTTCGATCGCCCACGGCTTGCGGGACAATCCTGCGAACGTTGGCGGATAAGAAACAATGCTAAGAATCCAGCTTTAGATCGTCGCGGGCGCGGCACGCAAAGTTCTTATCGCGTATGCGGCATACCACGTGTGCGCTGTCACGTGTTTGATATAGGTCAATGTCTTCAGCAGCGTACGCCGTTCGAAACGCGATACCGCAAGCCGGATAATTGTTCGCCCGATTCCAGATATAAACCGCGCTCGCCAGCCCCTGGGAAACTTCGACGATAAGACCCCAGCCGGCGAATTTTGAAATAAACCGCGGCCTCGGTGGGAAAATGAAAATAGGGAGCGCACCTCTGGGGTCTGCCGCCAGCCGGATAATCGCCGATCCGATGGGACGGCCTTTTTCCTCGAACAAACTCGATTCCCCCACGCCCGCGTGCCGATTATCCAACGCGAATCTTGCCCGAAACTTATGAAAATCGACGCAGGGAAAATTCTCCAGAGCGAGATTCCCGAAGAGCCGAGGCAGCCACGGCGCCGAGTCGCCCCAAAGGGAGGACGAAGAAGGGCGGTAGCGCAAAGAAGGGGGGAGCACGGCCGGTGGTGGGGGGCCTGCCAGGAACTCGAATTCGTCCTTTGAGAGGCCGACAGCAGGCGCCAGCCGGAGGAAACGGAGTAAAATGTCTTGGAAACAACGAAGTCTTTCGTGACTCTCGCTACTCCCCCTTCTCGCCCAGCCTCCACCCCGCGGCCTCCTTTCGCGGAGTATAACAATCGCCCTCTCCCCCTCCCTCCCTCCCTTCCTCCCTCCCTCCCTCCCGCCCCCGCGGAGCTCCATCGTCCTATATTTTCCGTATCCGGAATAAGTGTGCGCCAGGGAGAAGGGGGAGGGTTGCCCGTCTGTGTTCCGCCCCCTTCTTTAATTACATCCAGCCGCCCCTCGCGGGCGAGCACCGAGAGGTGCCCCCTTCCGACCTGGCCCGAGTCGAACTCGCCACCTCTCGCATCCACCTCCTCCCGCCCTCCATTCATCCTCCGGTCTCCTCTGTTTTTAGGGAAGAAAATTTTAATTGGAATACGGAGACGCTCCGTCGCCCCTGGCGTCTCCTTCTCGGGTAGCCGCCCCTCCGCCTCGAACGTCGGCTCGGTCGTCCGCGACTTAAGGTGGGACCGATAATCCAATTGTCGTCCTCCTCCGACCGCCGGCAGATGGATGAATATTAAATCAAGCTGATCGCCTTAACGTCGTTAATCCTTTTGCTTCTTCGTCCAGGAATAAAGTCGAAGGTGCGAGGGGAGGATTGGGAGGGCGCGTGGAGGCTGGGAAAAAAAAGGGCGATCGGGGAGAGTACTGATGGTACTGTAAGTGGGCTTGTCTCTTCGTGGTGCTGATATAAGTAGTGGTACGTTTTTTTTTTTAAGTGAGGTCGTTTGGTGAGAAGCGTTTACAGCATGATTGTTTGTATTGCTTGGAAGTGTTTTTAATTTGTAACGAGGAAAGGATCTGGAGCTTGTTAAGAGTATGGTATACTGGACATGTCTGTGAATAGGGCGGTTGCTGTTTGACTATGTAGCTATGTTCGAAGGGAGGAGGGAAAGAGAAAGAGAGAGAGAGAGGAAAATATGTGGAGAGACAGAGACCCGATCAAGTATACTCAGCTTGACAAAGTAATATTTCTGGTCTTTCTACCTAAAATAAGAGGCGTCTGTCTCTAAAAGGCGGTGGTTCTCTACGACTACAGGCCGGAGCAAGCAACCGAGAACGAGTAGCTTCCTTCAGGACCGCCCGAGACGTCGTTTATCTTTCTTGATCCCCGTTAGAAAGGGAACAGGGGATTCTAATCTCGAGTTTCCCAGAAAATTATTTTAATTACGCCCATATGAATTTTCGTTGAAGCAGGACTGGGAGGTGGCTGAATTATTTTCTTGCTAATTGCAAAATCGATAGAAGGCGTCTTGGAGTGGAAGGAGTTCTGGTGGTCACGGTGGGCGTCGATCATTACCGTGGAATAAACTGGGTAATGAAATATCAAAAAAATTCCCTTGCCAATATGCCTTTTTTTTCTATTTGTTGGACATTCGGATAAATAGTAATTAACAGCTTAAGTATCAAACTTCGTTTGATCTATTACTCTCGCTATGCGTATTACAATTTTCAATTTCACATGTGATTTCACAGTGGAATTCACAAACATTTCGAGTAAAACTGCGACGTAGACCCTCAAACGGTATTGGATGAAAAACGTTGATTTAAGCATAAAGAGGAAGAATTAAAAAGAACAAAAATTATTACCAATGAGCTCAATTTTGTTACCTACATAACCTTGCGTAATTAAAGAACATCGCAGTAAATTAGTAAGTAAACAATATACTTGGTGGATCAAAAGGTAGTTAATTGAAAGGACCAGAAAATCGCATTGCCATGCGATATTTCGTGGAATCAACCCGGTTTCGGGAAGCTCGAAGGTGTTTTTCTTTGTGATACGGGAGTAGGATGACGCTCTTTGACACTCAAACGGGTAATTAAAGACGCGCAAGTCTGCGTAACGTAACGCATCGCCACCTACGATAACCATCGCCGCTTGTAGGACGCTTATATTCGCCCGGGTTTTGTTTGCTCCTAAAATATGCACCGGTCGATTACCCCCGGGATCCGCTTGGACATTTCCCTCGGATTTGCCGCGATCTGACGCGTTCAATCATATCCTCAAAATTGACGGTGAAAAATTTAAAATCTAACAAAACACGATCCAAACTCCCCACGCGTAGTATAGAAGCTCAAATATAATTCTAATCTGTTAATAAATATCAAAAAGAAATTTTGAAAAACAGTATTCACATTATTTTCAATTTGGACGATATTAATAAACTATAGAAACATTCGCATATATACTCTTACGTATCTGCAATCAGAAAAGCTCACTCTCCTTGGAAGTTCCAACGTGTTTTTTAAGAATGTATCATATCATAGTTCGACGATGAAAGCTAAGTTCGAGGTTTCCTATGCAAAACGCAAGGAGGATGGCCTTCGAGATTCGAGGAGCGATGCGAAGGAAGAGCTCCTCCTGTCCAGAACGGTGGGGCCGGTGCGGAAAAGGGCGGAAAGAGAGACGTTTTGGGGCGGAGAGGAGCGAAAAGATCGATCGACCGTGGAGAGAAGCGCAGAAAGAGCGGAAGGTAGATAGGAACGAGCGGCGAGGCAAACCGGGCAGCGATAGAACCGCTCGATTGAGTCCACTGAAACAGTTTGTGTCTGCGGTCCACCGAAATTGATCCGGCAACACCGCGGCAACTGTCTCCAACACTCTCCGGCCCTACGCCCTCTACCCTCCTCGCGCTCCTCTTTCGATCCCTCTTTCTCCCTTTCCACCGCTCCCACCGCCATCAGTAACCGCCACCGCATCCTCTCATTCCCGTTCTGGCCGTACGGACACCTGTGGTACGTCGTCGAAGATCTTGACCCCCCGTGCGATTTCACGATGGGGAAGATAAGAGACCAGTGTCCACCATGGCCAACGAAGTCCCACTACACCCTACTCCGGATAACCGTCCGCTCCTTTCTCGCGGTCGACCATTCAAAATTCTCGGTCTCCTTTCCCATCGTTCGACTCGACTCGAGCGCCACGACGGCGCCTTCGATTTTAATATCGAATGCCGCGGTTCAAGGATAATTCCCTTGGAAATACTTCATATCTGAGCATTGATTAAGGATAATCGCCGAGATATCTAAGCCCGAATCTCCGCTCATCGAAGGGCACTGTGTTTATGTCACTCGAGACGATTATCTCAGAGTAGACTTGGACTTCGAGGAAGCAGTACCTAGTAAGGATGTAAAAGCAGGGAAAGCTGATTTCAAAGCGATTTCTAGATACAACGTGGTAAACCAAGATATCGATAACAGTGATAAAAAAAGGGCAACGAATCTAACATAAAGTACAGCCTCCAAGTATTCCATAAAAAACGATTTACTCGATCGAGGAGAATCTCGTCCTAGAGCCGCGCCAGGCGGCTTTTATCGCGATCAAGCTCGTTCCCTCGGATGCTCGCCCGAAGGAAAGACGCTCGAGGTTGCTGAAAAAGCTCCTGGGGCGCGCGTCGATCAAGAACGCCCTCACAGGCAGCGTCCACGTCGTGTCAGAAGCGCCGTCCCTTCCTCTCCAAGGACAGACGAGCGTTGGACGGGCGCTGGCACGAGGCCCGAGTTTATTCCACCCGTGGTCTCGGCTCATCGCGGGTGCCGCGATGTACGGGCGGGCGGAGGTCTGCGCGGGCACGGTGGGGCTGCTGGAAGAGCGCACAGAAGAAGTACCGGCGGGGGAGGTAAGAATAAGAAGAGGTGGAGGGCCGGGGTTGGGAGAGGTACTCGTTTCCCAAAGGTCGAGCTTCCACGTCTGCGAGAGAGGAAAGGCCGGGGCAGGGTGAGTGGAAAGGGGCGAAAGAGAGAAAGGAACCCGAGGAGGAAGAAAGCGGGGAGGGGGGAGAAGGAGAGAGAGAGAGAGAGAATGGAAGAGGAAGAAAGAGAGGGGGCAGAGAGAGAGAGGGAGATAGAGAGAGAGAGAGAGGGAGGAGGGCTCGGCAAGGCAAGACGGATGGAGGTCGTAGGACCTAGCTTCGAGGAGATGGAGGAGGCGAAAGGAGAGGACGGAGGAGTAGGGGGGTCGAGGTGGAGGGTAGGAGAGAAATAAAGATGGCCGCTCCTGCCTCCAGGGCCGAGGCGCCCACTCACCCTCCTCCTCACGGTAATAAAAGGAAAAAGGGGAGAAAACTGAGGAGCAGAGCCGAAGGTGGTAGGTCGGCCCGTGGGGTTGCCACGAACGCGGGCGGACGGAGGGCGGGGGGCATCTGCGGGGGAAACAGTTCTTATTGATTCAGAGGAGCCACCCTCGCGGAGGAGCGAGCCTGGTGGACCCGCTCCTGGACCTCTCTCCTTCTCGGTCCTCTCCCTTTCTCCGCGTCAGCCCGGCTTCTGCGAACAAGGGCTCCGCTTGCCATCCCTGTCCCCCGGGATTCTCGCCTTATTTTCCTTCTTTCCGCCCACCTTCGCCAATCTCACCGCCCCCTCACCCCGTCCTCCGCCCTCGCAGCGCGCTCGCTCCTGGGGAGCCCTTTAACCCTCCCGATGGGACGGATCGAAAGAGTGCCGAAGGTAACTCGAGAGGCAAACGCTCGAGCTTGGAGGACGTTTCGTTAATTTGGGAAGAGCGGTGTCCGTTTAAGGGGTAACTTTTTGCCCGGCGCGAGTTGCGCGTATCATCTTTTACCCTCGCCATCGCATTTGCGCCAACTGCGGAGGGACGCGGCCCAAGGGTCAAATTGACTCGGACTTTCAGGCTCCGGTTACACGTAAGAGCACCGTGTTCTCTGCCCGAGTTTAGGGAGGGAAAAGCGATTTTGGCCAGTTTTTCCAGAGTGCTTGTTTACGCTGCCAACACCGCTCCCTTTCGCAAACGTGTGCTCGCACGGTACGCTCGTGGTACAGTGACCGCCATCGACGCACTGCGAATCCACGATTTCTCTCAATGATCGTTGATGATTTCTCTAATTATGATTTTAAGATGTTTTCATTGCTTCTCTGAATTATTATAGCTAAAACTGCCCCATCTTACGACACTTTTCTTTCGGTCTCTAATTTTCCAGCCTCGATGTCTATTGTTATTTTATCTAAGGTACTGTTCGAAATACTTATCGAACCACTGTCTATAAGGTATATCTATCGTGGAGAAAAATTCTACCAAAAGCCTCATTCAAAGTCCATCCACCGCATGAAAGACCGGTGTCACCTATGAGCCACGCCAACCACGGTATCCAGTGTTGAGTTTTGAATTTCGGTTCGCGACACAATCTCGAGATCGGGGGAGATAGCCGGCCAACGTCGACGTCGGTCCCTGTACCCGTCTTAACGTGTGTGCATTACGAAAGGAGAAATGCAACGTCGTAATTTTGTAGGACTTTTCCGGGCTGCACCGGCAGTCGCCTCTCCCGGCCTGCCCCGTACCTCTTCCTTCCCTGGCCCCTCGCCGTACCCACCATCTCGCCCCAACTCGCTCTCTCGCTCGTTCGCCCGGCTCTCTGGGCAAATTGACTTTTCCTAATAAACCAACTCGCGAGGCAACTTCGGCGAAAATCATTTAAAACTTTGCCAGACTCGAATTCGCCTCTCGTTTTAATGCGGAGGCCCGCAGAAAGCTCGCTGTGCGTGCATCCTCGTCTATCCTGGCCACGGCCCGCTCCTTCTTTCTCCACGTTACCCACTCCCTCGCCTCCTCCAGCCTCTCTTTTCGCCCCGTCCGCCACCACGTGGCACAGCTCCTCTCTCCTCAACGTCGTTTTCCCGTTCCAAGCTGTCGGCGCCTTTGTGCCGTAATAGTCCGCGCCACTAACCTCGAAGCGCCTACCGTCCGGCCTCCTCGCGGCGTTCGGCAAAAAAGGCAAACGAGGAAGATCGAAAAATAAAAAAACGAGGGAAAGGAGAGGAGCCTCGATATCGGAGGAATTCATTCCAGGGCGACGATCGGAATCGATGGGGCGAAAATCGTAGGATAACCGGTATCACCCGCCAAGTCGGATTCCTGCGCCCATTAAACTTGCACACAATCCTCACTTTAACATTATTTCATCCCCGTAAATTATTCAGCAGGCACTCCGCGATGGCTGGTGAGCGCCAGGGAGTGATACGGTCACGAGATAAGGGAAAGACGAGAACCGGAGGAGGCCAGACCGAGGTGAGGTCTGGCTCTGGCACGATCAAAGAATCACGGAAGCAAAAGCCCTGCGAGGGAATAAGTCAATTTCGAAAGAAGAAATTGGTTATCGATGGGAAACGATTTTCTAGTAGTAATACCGAGGAAGGACTCGATCATCCGCGAAACGTATTATACTTCAGAAAGTATGAGCTGCTCGAAGATGCGCAAAGAAACGCTGACGTTTCGAGTACGGAAATAAAACTGGATAGTCCAAAAAAATCAATAAAAATGGAAATAATCGGTCGTTTCTAAGTGCATCTAGCGAGCTCGCTTCGTTCGAAACGTCGACAGAGCTGTACAGGCTTTTATTCCGCCTCGTCGTGCTTCGCGCTGGCCAGAGAGAGTCTCGATTCCCCACGTCCAGCCGCGTGTCGCCGATATAAAATTCGGTTCATTGAGGGGAACAAACGCATTTCCTTGCACCGCTTTTAATGTACGTCCTACGTCGTTAATTTAAAGCGCGCTTGTGCGAGTGCTTCAACGGCCCGGCTACTTTTTCGACGTGGAGAATGTATCGCGTATACGCGAGAAGCTCCGGTGGTTTCTCGTCTCTCGGCTTGTTATTCCTGGTTTATGGGTTCTCACGTCGTGCGGCGACGACGGTGGTCGTGGAGGGGGAGGGGAGAGGGTGGGTTGCTTCGTACGGGATTCCGTTACTATTTATTTCATGGCACACGCCCTGCGCGGAATCGCAGCGAGAATGAGACCGGCTTGGCTAACGTACCGAATTGCGAGGCGCGGAAAAACACGTGCCATCCGTTGGGAATTTTTATTTACCTCCCCGTAATTAACGCGCTCGCCAACAACGCCCACAATTACGCCCACAATTCGAAAACACCCCCCATCGAGACATGACACTAAGCGCGGCTATAAGTTATCCCTTTTACACGTTCTTATCCCGCAATGTTTCCTAATAATAGATTTTCCTCGATACCATCGGCTTATAAAACGATCGAGCTTTTCAATCAACCAGCCTTTCGTTCGTTATTCATTATCCTCGCGTCTCTTTGCACTTAAGTCGAATAAAAGATTATTTCCCGTAATTTCCTCTACTTAAACGATATACAATACTGATTTAAAGAAAAATTACCGAGCGTTGGGTGAAGACCAAACACAATGTAGCGAGTTACTCGAGGATTACAGCGTAGTGACGTTGGGTGGAGAATATTTACTCGTGTCTCGAATGGCCGCTACGGGCCCGTCACAGCGACTTTATTTCGCGTGTCAGCCGTGAAATTCGCCCGGCATTTCGATAAGGGGAAAGGGTCTTCGCAAAGGCCAGCTTCACCGCGCTCGTACCGCACGCCGGACGGTAGCATCTCGAGATAATTACGGTGCGCTCCTTCCTTCCGTTTCGTTTCCTCTCCTCTTTTCCTCGGCGATGATACGCGCCGGTCTGCGGGGCCTCGAAAAATTAATTATATCTCGAAAGTTAAAATCGAGTTTGGGGGAGAGGCGCGCGTTTGTTTTTGTTCGGCGTCGGCACCCAGCCTCCCCAGGAGCGGCGGAAATTTTAAACGAAAGTTTACTAATGAAGGCGACTTCCCGCCCACACTACCAGCGCCCAACGATCCGCCGCGAGGAGGAAAATCACGCTGCGCTTTATTCGCGTTGCTTTTTCGCCCTGCGCGCGCGCGACGCCCTGCCCAGATTGTTTTTCTCTTCCTTGCCCTTTCTTTCTGTTGCTTTCTGACCAGAAAGAACGTTTTTGTACCGATCAGTACGCGTCATCTCGATGAGAAAAATGGACGCGTCGTTGCGAGTTTTAACTCTAGCGCCTTGGACTAACGTACATGGAGGGCTGAATCAGGATGGATTTGTCTTTGCGTTAAGCATTTGTCAGAAAATCTGTACGAGATTAATTGGTTGGTTTAGTGAGTTAGCGCAGAATAATCCGTGGAATGATCTTCGAGCAATGAACAAACTAATCGAGACTTTTCTTGTATTCTTTGTTGTTTCTACTTATATTTTATTATGTTCGATTACTTTGGCCCAATGTTTTTGTGCAGACATTTTTTTTGCTAGGCACACGTTCGTTTGATATCTTTAGGATTCTTTTTTACGGATTTTAGTATAAGCGAGGGCTAGTGATACTTGGCACATTATTATGGAGTTAGCGTTGAATGTTTTTTATCCTCAAAGTCAATGCGCCGATGCACGGAAGTTTGATTAACGACTCCGCAAGCAGATAATCAGGTCTTTTCACGCGCAAATAAATATTTATACGCATCTATAACCTCGTAAACACGAGCACGGTAAATCTTGAAAATATTCAACGTAGTGACAATTTCAATGACGCCCCAACGATGCAGCTATGCGTAATCAGTATGCAGAAATCTACCTATAACTCTCCATAACCCATCGTAATTTCTAACGTTCTACGCTCACCCCGAACGGTAAATCAAATTTTATTTCCTCTCAGCTCTCGCAATAACTCATAAGACAATCCCATAAATGTCAAACAACCTGCCGTTGCTTATCATCGATTTGCTCAAAATCCTTCAGTCTACGAGTCCCAGCTTCGTTATTACACTGAATTCCACCGTATTCATCTAAAATTTGCCAACCTAAATCAGGACTCGTTAGCAAGCCCAATCGTCATCTCCCTTTATGCAATCACGTCCTCGCGATTACCGCAACATTATCCCGTCACGAGTCGCGCAATATTCAAAAATCACGAAATCGCAGCTTCGTCGTCCGTGGACACTTGGAAAAGCGATCATTGGAGCTTTTTAAAGGAAGGAGTCGCGTCAGCAAAGTCGTTTAATCCGAGGTTTCACGGTGGACAATCACTAACCCAGTGACGATATCTATCGGCCATGAGAGCGGCCCGATTAAAGATTAATCCGGCGGCTAGGCGGGGAGGGAAAAGAAAAACACATGGAGCGTGGAATCGTTCGTCAAGTCGACGATCAAAGACCCCGCTGGCTCTCGGCTCTCCTTCCTCCCGTCGGCGACGTGCGGTCCCGTTTTTCGAAGATCGATAACGGAGTTCTTCGAAGCGTACGCCGAGGGACGCCGGGGCATAATAGAAAGAGATCCCTCCATTTTGCCAGCCATCTTTCGCGCAGGGCCGCCTAACCGCCACCCTCGGCCCTTGCTGGCCTCCCTCCCCACCCCCGCGAATCCGCCCGAAACGAACCACCCCAGCGGCACGGCGGGGTAGGGTGAAAGCTACGAGGAGAGGCCGCGAGAGAGCTCGAAGGGTCCCTGCCGAAAGTAAGGGCTTAAAAATGCCCCACCTCGCCCTCCTCCCTCAGCCGCGAGAAAGGGTGCCTTTCCTGGCAACCCCCAAAAATCATTAAAACCATCCCTCGCCAAGGACTCCTCGAGTGAGAGAGAGAGAGAGAGAGAGAGGAGAGAGAGGCTGAGGAACAGAGGGATGGAGAGAGAAGTGGCGATGGGAGGAAGAGAGGGGGGAGAGAGAGGGAGATCGGCAAAGGGGAATTGCCACCCTCTGGAACGATCCTCGAGGAAATTCTTTCCGCTTGGCAGCGGGACGGGCTAAGTAAAATCTAATTTCCGTACTTTATCGCCCGATGTTTCGCGATATTAAATACCCGAGAGGTGAAGCTTCTTCGGGCGAGTTTGGAAGAAGCACCGTCCGAGAGGAAGCCCACCTACAGATTTCTGTCCGGTCTGGTAATTGGGAAGAGATAAAATGCGCGTAGGCAAACTAGAAGTGTATCGATGTTTCATAGTACAAATACGAGGCGCGCGAGATATTATTCGGCGATCTTACGTTTTCAAGTTTAAGAGTCAAAGGGAGCATGGAGCACCTATTCGTGCACGATGAAGTTTAGTACCATACTGCATAGGGATAATACATTTTCGATCGTGCAAATCCTTGAATGAAAATATTCCGCACAATAGGCATAGCTATGTTTTACCTTCGAGAATTCTATAAACTTTAATGCCCAGGCGTTCGGTACGCGAGCCGCCGTGGCGTAGCGCCTGGATAACCTTGGGCTCCTGCTTTGAAAGAGCGGAGTGAATTTTTCGACCTCGATACCGACGAAGAAAGGGAGTAGCCGGGCCGCGGATTAAAGTTGCCGTAATAGAGCGCAATTTGGGCAATTTTGTTGTATTCATACGCGGAGAGCACGCCCCGCGTGAAAGATGGTGGAGTGACCAAGGGTGGCACGCAAAATGATATTATTCCCCTGTCACAGAAAATCGCCCCTTTGACGTAACTTATTAAAGGTTGGAGTAGCTTTACGTAATGGCCGTGCGGAGGAAAGAGGCCCTGGCACCGGAAGTCCTCGGTGCCGCCTCGAAAAATCCGTAAGACCGGGTAAAAAAAATCACGATGTACCGAGGGTAGCCAGATGCCGCGTCATGTGGGCGCGCGAACGCCCGACCGGTATTCGAAGGGTGGCGGCGGGGTGAAAGGCGGGAGGAAAATAGCGGAAGTTACGTGGACCTCCTTACCGCGTGGAAACGATGGATCATGACGATCGTGAGTAATCGGGACGACTTCGAAAGCAAGTTTTGTCTTCGGGAACCTTTGTTCGTTACGCAACGGCACGATTCATTTACCAACATTATCAATCCCATTATCCTCACTCCTCTTCCTATTCCTATTATTCATCATCGAGCTCCAGCGCCTGTGTCGAGTAACTAAAGAAAAACCTCGCGTACGATCTCCTGGAAACGTGAAAAACCGGTAGCTAATCCACGCTCTCGTCGAGGAATGAAACGAATGAATTTTGGAGAATATAGCGCGTTGCTTTAACCTTGGTTGTATGTAAGCTCCATAGTAGGTTACGTCGTAAATTCTTACGCAAGGCATACGCTGAGTCGTAGCTTACAATGGGCATAGACTGTCGGGACGTTTCTCGATTGTTTCTTTTTTTCCGTGTCGGCGAACGAGCGGAGCACAGATTCCAGGGGCTTTAATTAACCGCCGCTCTTCGATGGAGCCAAAGGCTTCACCGAATGAGAGCGCTTTCTAGTTCTTACGTTTGCTTTTTTTTTTTGAGCGATCGAATCGAAGAAGGAAGGAGGATTCACCATTGAAGTCACGATATATTGGACTTCCGCCGTGACAATTTCACTTCCAATCCCCATCGACACCTCTGAATCCTCTCGCACAACGTGCATGTCACGATCAGCTTGGAATTCAGTTTGCAGAGCGAATCCTGGGCCCCAGGGGGACTATCCGCGATCGATCGGCGACGTTCGCCGGATTTTTCAATGGCCGACAGCGGCGAGAATAATTTTGCGGCGCCATTGGGGCGGCACGAAAGGCGAGTAATATAAATTCGTCTAATCTAAATCGAGCCGGCTTCA
Organism: Ampulex compressa; assembly: GCA_038496175.1. NCBI lineage: Eukaryota > Metazoa > Arthropoda > Insecta > Hymenoptera > Ampulicidae > Ampulex > Ampulex compressa. The sequence continues at coordinate 18,457 of JBCFXI010000847.1, forward strand.
ATTTCGGATCTCCTTCAGACCGTCCTGCCTCCTACTCGTCCCCTTTTCCAACACGGCAATCCTTTGCTCCGCCGTGCCCGCTCCCCGCCCTTTCCTCCTTCCTCCATCCACTTCATCCTCATACTCGCAAGTCCTGTTATTCCAGGATTCCAGTTGCCTAAGACGCCTTCGCCGACCGCAGAGTAAAGTATGGGGCCATACTTCACCCGCGGGGGCTTCCGTGCCCCTCCCTCTCGCGCCCGTTGCCGTCTAATGAAACTTTGAAAAATCACCGGAATTAACCGAATTTGAATTACACCGAGTTCCCGCGAATGGAACCCGGGAGAAAGTGAGAGAAGGGCGGCGGAGTGAAAGGTGAGACGGACGTGGAAAGGGGAGGGGGAAACTACGGGAAACCCTTTTTGTCTCTGTCCTCTTCGGATTTCCTAGGGCTTTAACCTGCGCGCACCTTCGACGCCCTTTGGAGATATTACCCAGTTGGCACTCCCCCAACGACTGTCTTTCCTCTCCTCGGAAGGGCTCGTCCTCCGATCGCGCATCCTTGCCGAAGCCTTCCAAGGGCTTCGAGATTCCTTGCCCTCCTTTCGAGACAAATGGTAATCCACTCGAGTCTCTCCCGAGGGAAAGGGATGTTTTCTTCCTTGCCTTAGTCGCGAGGTGCTTGAAAAACCGTGAAACTGAGGGAACTCTAGGGAAGTCGCGCGATTCGAGGACGACGAGTGCAGCGACGCGGAAAGGACGGCGAATAAACCTTCCCTATGTTTTATCTGCGAAGAGGAGGTTCAAGGCTATCGCCGTGAAATCTCGAAGGTCGACCTTGCGGGAAGATCGCGGAAGGGTGGGCCCTAGCCGTAGGTCCACTGGAGCGTCTTATTCTCACGACTCGTACCCTGCGTTCCGTCCTCTTGCACGGATCTTGCATCGAGTCTCGATGTCTTGCTTACGACGGAAGGGCACGGCCTGTATCCTCTCTCCCAGTCGGCCTTGGCCACCTCGAGAGGGTCGTTAAAACCGGAAGAAATCCGAGCGAGCCGCGCACGTAACCACCGAACGTCTCGAAAAATCGCGAGGTACTGTCCACTATCTCGCGCACCAGCGAGCGGCCGACTGGACCCTCTCGAAAAAGTGACCGTCCCAATGGGCCCCTTCCGCGACCTCCCCCTCCCATTTTGGGTCCAGTCCGCGGGCAACCCTACCAGCCCTGCGAATAAAGATGGAAACTGGACAAACCAGTTTACCGTTTTCGAAATTAGGCTCCCCCGGCCAACGGGACCTCGACTGCCCGATGGCCAGTGTCCAGGGGTGCGCGCTCCTTGCCCAACACCGAACCACGTGCCGGCGACCTACGTTCGTGAATGAGGCGCAACAATGTCCCTGGGACCGTTGCGAGCAGTTGTCCGGCTCCACCGAGCCGATTCTTTCCTCTCCATTGTCACCGGGCGAAAGGCCTCGCACGAGAAGCCCATTTGCGCCGATTCTCGAAATGCCCCCTACCCCTACCGCCTGCGTACGCGCTCCCCACGAGTAACTTACCGCAAGCTCTATCGAAGTTTCTGCAACGAATATTCCTGGCGGTGGCTCGTTGATAGGGGCTGAGTTCATCGCGGAACGGAGGAGGCTCCTCGTTCGTAAGTGGACGAATCAAGAATTTGTAATTAAAAAGGATCTATACGGAGCACCCTCCAGAGCATTTCTAAAGAGTCCGATGAACGAGAAGCTACTTACTGACATTTAAAAAAATCCTACATCGCAACCATACACATCTTCAGAAAGAAGAACAAAAATCGTCGATATAATACAACAAATAAACGTGCATCACACATTTCCCAACGTACCGAGAGCATATCCCAAATCGAAGAGGGCGATCTTCGGAAATATCTTCTCGAAAACCGCAGGTACGAGGAGAAACAAAGGCGCGGAAGCGAGCGAGTACGTTCCTCGAAGGACACGGGGCACGCAAGGTGGGCGAAGCTGGCGCGAGGACACCGCGGTAATCTCAAATTCGAACGGGGGAAAAAGTGGCGGTAAACTACGAGATACAGAGCGACGATCGTTCGCCCGTGGGGATGAGTACTCTTGTGCGTTGGCGTAGGATCTCCCTGGCGAAGGGATGAGGAGGAGGAGGAGGAGGAGGAGGAGGAGGATCGCGGAGGACGAAGAAGGACGAGAGAGGTGGACGACAAAGGGCGGGATGGATGAGGCGAAGGTGGCGCGAGCGGAAGGTGGCGGCGGTGGTGCGCCGTTGAACGGGGCAAAAAGGGGGCCGCGGCATCCAGGAGCCTCGGCCGGGGCTCGTAAACACGGCGACAGAGTCTCTTGTTTTCTTATCTACGGGCGGCAACAATGGACCCCCAAGAAACAAAAGACGAAAGACGGGCTATTTATTTCGGTCCATTGTTTCGTAGCGAAGCCGTTGCGGAGCCCGGCTCGCGAGGCTGACGACGGCGGCTGCGGATGAGGGGCGCGCGAGGGGGAGGCGCCGGGGGGCGAGAGGGGGCACGGAGTTGCGGAGGCGGCGGCGCGGCGGAGAGGAGAGGAACCACCTCGAGATGGCTGCAGAACCACACGCCATAAAGACTAAACGCTATGAAACGCTCCGCGGGTCCTACTACCGAGCCGTACATTGCCGCGCCGAGCCAGGGGTCTATCGTACCTTTCGCGGAGATAACGAGCTTACGAGCTTAATACGACGATGAAATACTTACAGCTATAAGTATCGCGAGCTCGTGTAATTATGCCGTCGCATCGTTTGAAATTAACAAATACCATCTATGGAAAGTAGAACGGCTCAAGGCGCTTTGAAGAATCCGAGGCGGAATATCGTGCCGGGACGTTGAGCCGCGATTTGGCGGCGCCTTTTGTTCGGCTAACAAGCTTCCCCGTTTGTTGCCCAATTTTCGCCATCTGCTGAAGGCATTCGCTCCTGGCAGCTACCGGTTGAGGCGGATTGAGAAGTATCATATCCACGCGCCACGCGAAGAAACCGCACGACCCGGTGACGAATCGGCTTCCAAGCAGAGACCTTCTCTCTACGAAGGTCCGAGCACTGCCCCTTGGAAGGGCTGTTGCAACTCTTTATAACGATCGTATCGCCATGCGAGAACCGTACATCCCATTCGAGCTGGCTCTCTGCCATTACGCCAAAGCCATCCTTCAAGCTTGCGTTATAAAAATATTCCACCCAAAGCTAAGAATCACGATACAGCGAAAAATACCGAAGCATCATTGATATAATAACACCACAACATTTTCTTTCCTCAGCTTCATTTCCGCTTCACGATCAGAGCTACTCAAGCCTCTAAGTTCCTTTCGATTCTCCACGAGGCCCCATCGAGCGTTCGAATACGAACGCAAAATTTAAGGTACTCCTCGCTCCTCCCCCCCAAAGAAGAGAACGGTGAGTGGAGAGGCGAGGGGGACGCTCGAGGCGAGCTACGACGGCCCCGGTGAATTAATTAAAATTTTCGCAGTCACGGCCGAGACGGTGGGCGGCGAGAGGCCAATTTTCCAGCAAGAAAATTCTGATTCTAATTTCATGCAAATGGCCGCCCCTGGCGGGGTTCTCGAAAGGAGCGGCGCCGAGGGGAGGCGGCGGTGCACGGAGGGTTGCGCTGCGAGGGTGGGGCGAGAGGGTGGCCCCCGCCGGTCGGTGACTAGAAGCTACACGGGGATGGGCCGGGAGGGGCGTAAGAAGAGCGACAAAACAATGGAACGAAATTTAAATTATGCTCCCCGCAAAATGGCGATCGTATGCAAAGCGATGCTTATCCGGCGCCGTAGAAAGAGAGGAGCCGCCGACTTATCGCAGATGCCGCCAGGCCGTACGGCATTTCCTTTCGGCTCGATTTCTTTTGCAGCACCGACCGTGGGCCCCCCTCTCGGTCCTCCTCCCCCAACTCTGCGAAGAAAGGTGCACCTTGCGCGTCTCTTCGACTCACGAATCGTTCATTCCTCCCCGAGCCCCCCGCCTCTGCTCATTCTATTTACTTACTTTACGAGATCCACCAGCTGGCGAGGGGAGAGGAAGAAAACGCGAGGGAATGATCGTTGCCGGCAGTCGTAACCCTCCTGCGTTATCTTCCGTTCGATTATTTATTTACGGGAGGTTATTATTGTAGATCAGGGCTGGCCAATTTAAATTACACCATGAGATATGAAAATGTCCAAGGGCTGCGTATAAATAAGAATGAAGGCCACCTTCCGGATATTTTTTTCAGAATCTGGTTTTTAAATGAATTTCGTGCTTATTGATATGTACTATAAGCGAATAATTTGAATTCAGAAGTACATCGAAAGTGTTCAATTAGTGTGAATAAAAATCGAAAACAATGCTACAACCGGATATGAAAAAAAAACATGCAGCGAATGAATAGAAAAATGTATTTATATGGCGATGAACATAAAATAAACGTGAAAATATTAGATACTTAGAAAAAAGACGCTATTGGCCATACCTGACCGCGGGTCGCATGCTAGTCGGTCTCGCCTTATATTCCAAATTTTCTATATCATTTTATCCTTAAATTTTGACAAACCTCAATTATTCAAGCCACATACCAGTCGATAAAAATCATTGACTCTCTCACACACAATGTCCTTTCATCGACTGACATTTTAACTCCATCAAAACCAGATGGAGAAATGATCAAACGTGAAAAGTAATTGCCCCCTAAAACTATATACACGAGTTGGCTCAAAAATGATTTCTCCAAGGTACTGAAGTACAATAAATATCCGGCCACCTCGAGATTCATTTTTTCCATCCAGCGACAGACGCGAAACTCGAGATCAGAGATCGAAAAGCTTCGACCTCGAGCCGCCATCCCGAGCGTCTTGCTCTCGTGATTGATATTTCCCCGCTCCCCGCGAGAGAGCCTCGTATTTACCGCACCACGCACGATTTGATTACCCCATCGGAGTAATTCTCGAGCGATTAATTACCCCGCGAAAGACGCCGCGACATCTCGCCCGGCGCGGAACCATAATCGAAAGGAGGCGCGCCGATTTTTCGATCGCGAATTTACGAGTCTCGCGCGTCTCGAAGTCGCTATTCTCGTCGCGGGTGGTTTTCGGTTCTCCTAGGAGGGATGGCAGCGAGTACCGAGGGGGGTCTAGGACGAAGGACGAGGCCGGAGAAGGCGGTGGAGGAGGAGGAGGAGGAGGAGGCGGCGGGGACGGGAGGATGGATTCATTTATCTTTCCCGTAGATCTAGCTTATATTTCACCGCCCCTCCCGAGGCAGATACTAAGACGAATGGTCTCTCGAGCAGATCTTGCAAAACATCACCTTCCCCCGCGCCACCGGCGGAGCGCCGCCACCCCCACGGTGACTTGCCATCGAATGCAAATGTAAAACACCGAAGAGGCGAGCTGAACTCCCTCCGCATCGGCCGACGTTCCTGCGCAAAAACCGCCCGTGAATTAACCGTTGGGATTGAGATTAATCGTGCGAGAAGCGCGAGATCGCCGTTCGGAGGACCGAATGGCGGCCCTGGGAGAGACTTAAAGCGAGCTCGGCCCTCCGCCGGATGCCCCGGGAGCAAGGATGAGTCGGCTCGTGGAAATCCTAAGAGATATCGCGGAGGCTGGCTCGAGGGCTGTGAAAAACAAGGACGCTTTGGGAATGGAGAGGGAGTATCGGCCGCGGCAGGAGAGATAATAATGTCGTGAAAGCTGATGGGATGTGATATACTAGGTTCTCCACGTAAGCGTGCCGAGGAGGCGCGTATAAAGAGTGAAGCTTCGCTTTGAAGATCGTAAGCCTAAATTCCGCTCGTCCACTTTGCACGTGCCTTGGACTTTGGATACTTGATATCAAAAGAGTACTGACCATGATCGCCATTAGAGTTTTCATCGATGATATTTTCATCCTATACCGCGATAAGGAAATCCACCCTCCTTCGTATCCTGACTCTCTAAGTATACGGTATACACGCAACGAGCTTGACGATAACGAAGATATTCTTCCACCTGACAAAGAAAAAGGCGAATAGCGTGGAAGGCATGGAATGAAATTATCCACGCATTGTTCGCGAGGAAAATAATTTATTCAAGGCAAGAAAAATATATTCGCTCGGCGGTAGAAACTTTCTCGGTATAGACTTTCAATTACTATACATGTATTCCTTTTCCCATGCCGTGTTCCGTTAAACTCGGCGAACAGCGAGCTCCTTTAATGTCTGGTTCAACTTACTCGAAGTTCGTAATAATCGCCTCCAACGTTGCATGATATACGATACCGCCCGTGGAAATAACTGGTCATCGAGGCGCTCCTTTTCCCTTTGAAGGGCGGAGGGAATAAATTATGAAATCCTCGCGACGGTGCGGCCGACAAACGAAACGTGCCACTTCGTGACACGGAATTAAGAAGTGCCAGGCAAAAAGGGGTGGGGGATCGTCAGGACGAGGGATGCAAGAGTGACCTAAACTGGGGTGGCCAGGAAGTGACCACCTGGACGTAGGTTCGGCTGACCGGTCGGACGGGTTTGCGATAAAAATTGCGTGGAAAAATTCCGGCTGCGATCTGAGTCCGAAAAACCGGTTCCCATAATGCCGAAACGGGGGTTCGCTGACCGTTGGTCGACCCTGAAGGGTTGCTCGCGGCGAAGAGGGTCGCGTAAGAAAGGGCCAGGTCACGGAAAAAAAGCGGTAAGTTACCGTTCAAGGAGATTTCCCACAGGCGGCCTCGGAAGCTTTCGATTTCCACGTGTGAATCGTGCCAGTCATCAAATTTCCTCGATCGCGTTATCCTTACGCGGTCAATGGAAGAAAGTCCACTCGGAATTATGCTCCACATTTTCATCGTACAAAAGCTATTCAAACTGAATTACTCGTTGGATATTATATTAGCTCCGAGGGAAATTCGATTCACGATCGAAAATAATATAAAATCGTTAACCGCGTTAATCTAATATACTAGATATTACACATGGAAAAAATGACTCTGTATTATTCTTAGTTCTTCGAGAACGATCGAAAATAAGTTCCAAATATAATATTTTCCGTTATCAATATATGCAGAACTATAAAAATGACGAATGCTGAACTATATTTTCACGCTTTATAATACGATGGAATATAATCTCTCGAATGTAATATCTACTACGATCGAGCGATCGCATATTTTTCCCGCGGTCGGGATCCATTTTCTCGCAAAACCTACTTGCGTGAAGCCACCGGACAAGGAGGGCGCAGGAGGAGAGGGTTGCTACCAGCGGGTTCAAATTGGTAACTCTAGAAGATCAAGATGAAAAACGAGCTAAACACACCTAGCCCCTCCACCGCCATGGTCCTTCACAGTCCCCACCTACATCCGCCGTACCTCCAGAGAACCGTGCACGGTCTCGAACGCCACCACCCTCTTTGAAACAGCCCTCGCGAGGCTACGCTCCCGTTTTAATATTAATGGAAAGGCTGATGGGAAGCCTGAAAGGAAGGAAATTGAAGGAAAATAAAAGGAGAAGCTACCCCGTCTGTCGAAAGCTCCGGCGTCCGGCAGAAATTTCTTCCAAATATCTCTCTCGACCAAAGAATTCCTACGATGCCACCGCGGCGCCGCCCATTTTCTTTCTTTGACTTTTCTGCACCCACTAATCGTATCGTCCAATCTAGAACCTACTATTTGACATGGTCTCGAAACCGTCAGCTCTGAAGTATGCTTATGGAATACGTATAAGGGTCTAGGAATGAGATCTGGAATGTGTACTCATATCTTTCTTCGGATATTCGAAATTCTACCGACTAACTGTTCTACATATGCACCTGTCCATCCGACGCTTCTCTGTCGTTAATCAGCAGCATCTCAACAATCGATTTACCATTCGCATTAGACCGCAAGATCCACGATACAGCATAAAAAGATTTAAACTCGACAACCGGACCAGGACTTTGTACCTCTCGCATGGAAACCCGAATCGTCCTTCCTTGACCCCAAAGCGTCTAATCAACAGGGCCACGCCTCCGACGTGATAGAAAAAAATGCCATCAGCCGTGTTTCCCCAAATTCCCCAAAATCGCTTCCTTCGGCATCCAGTGCGAGCACTCGAGGGCTTCCCCAAGATTCCCACGAGGCGTTCCGTGTTTACCCGGGGCAATTAGCAGCAGGAAATGACGGTGCACCGGAGTCTCCTCTGTTCCGGTTCAGGCCTCTATCGACGGATGCGGGAGGTAAAAAGTGGAGCTGAGACCAATCGAGGAGGCGGCAGAACGACGCGGGAACAGGAAGAAACGCCGATATCCCCGCATCGCGGCACTCCTTCCTCCGCGATCCGCAAATTGAAATGTTTTCGTTTAATTTCCGCGGAAGGATAACGCGGTGGATTGTTTTCTTGGCACTGGGACGTAGTTTCGGGGATTCTCGCCGGGCGCTCGTCCGTCCCGATGGGAAAAGAGCCGGCGAAGAGGCCGCGCCGATGCGGACAAGGGTTCTTGGGTTACCACAGCAACCGGATGTGATTGATAACGTGGCACATAATTAATTTTATGCGCGGCAGGCTAAACGAGTTTCGTGGCAGAAACCGGAGCGCGGCTTCGGAAAGTGGGGCCACGCTGGTGCTGGAGCTTAGAAAGGGGCCCGGCTGTGGAAAGCTCCTTGGTCGAGCTGATTCCGCGGAGGACCCGAACCCAAGGCTCACGGGGAACTATTGGTATAAGGAAAACGGTTTAATGCGCGTTCGATGAAAAGGGAAAGGAGTGATGAAATAATGGAAAAGATTGCAAAGATTGGGTACGATCTATCGGGAGATTCTATTCTAAGGAATTTTTTGACTTTAATCTCACTTCTGATTGCTCGATCAGATGTGATATACAGAATATAAAGGAAGAACGCGAGAAAATATTTGTGAAAAGCGCGATTAGTCTGGTATTTGAATATAGGAAAAAGCTGTGGAAAATAGAGGTACGTTCGTAGCGCCAGTCTGAAGGTAGCCGAACCTTAGATGATTGTGCGATTAGAAAATATAGGAGGTTATAAGGACAAGAATATTCTCGAAAGTTGGATGCGCTAAAAAGTTTATAAAGAGCCAACAATTCTGCAAGCCCGTGACGTAGTTGCAAAATTTCGGATCGATCGCCGGAGTGGCTCCATAAAGCGCCTTGGTCTTCTTCCGGATGCTTCGAAATGGTCGGTGAGCTAACTCGTGAAAATTCTACGAGACTTGGTTAAAGTTATAAAACGCGGCACATAATCTCACTCATTTGCAAAGGCGTACTACGAAAATACTCGAAGCTTTGAAGAGACCGAATCAGGAGAATCTCTTCGTTAACATCAACCTCGATTCCATTGAAAATAAAGTAAAAAACACGCATTAAATACCTCGGTATCTCAGCCGTAATTTCTACCAAGAACCAAAAAACGATCGAGCACCGGCTAAAATTCACAAAGAACCAACAGTTTCGCAGAAGCTGATGATATCCTTATTAACAAAAAAAAGAAAAAATCCACCTCGAAGAACACAACCATACATACCCTAAACGCACATACATACCCTGAACCTCACAAAGAACCTGTACCTCTGAAAAACCAAAAAAAAAAAATGACCAAATTCCCTTTCCAAGCTCGAGAATTTTGATACACGGCCAACGTACCCGCAAAATTTCGGATCGATGGCCGTAGCCTTTCCACGAGGCGGCCTGGTTCTCCTCCGGATATTTCGAAGCGGTCGACGAGCCGGCCCGTGTAAATCCTACGGGGTTTCATGAAAGTTATAGAACGCGGCGGATGGTCCCGCGGCTCGTCTCCAGGAACGGCTTTCGTCCTTTTATCTGGAACTGCGGTGCCGCTCTCTCGCGCCGGGCAAGCCGGGCGTCTTGGAGCGGGCGTCTCCTGGACGACGCCTCGGATCAATACCGACGCCCAGCGTCTCATTGGCCCCTTCTCTTAGGTGCCGTGGAAAATCGCCCCGGAGATGACGGCCAGGAAGAGGCAGGGGGCGGCGAAGGAGGAGAAGGGGACGGTGCCAAGGGGGTGAGCCGTGCGGACCTTCCTTCCTCCATCCTTCCACAGCCTCCAGCCATTCTTTGCTGCCGCCTCGTCCCCCGGCCGCCGCGCCACGTGTTTCCTTCTTTCCTCGCGGCCATTCTTTTGCCCACGACGTTTTGCGCCAACTCTGGGCCACTTCGTCTCCTCGACGAAGGCCCCGTCGTGATTTTGCGCGCGACGGCCCACTTTCTTCCTATCTTTTTCCACGTACAGAAACAATGGCCGTGGGACATAAAGCAGGCACCATTCGAGGCACTCCTCGCGCCCTCTTAGTACGATTGAAGGGTCGATCGCGTTGGAGCTGGGAAATACGAAGATTGGACGAAGGTAACTTGTTCCAGAAGCTTCGTTGAAAATATTCTTCTGGTTCAAAACGTCGTTAAATATTGTTTTTCTCGGTACGAAAGCTTGGAGTTATTTTTTTTCTGCTTGATTTAAGCAGGGAATTATATAGAGAGGGATGACTGATACCCAAAATCAGCTTTCTTTCGTGGCACCACTGAAGAATACTTAACCCTTCGAATTATCTAATCTAATCTAAATTCTTATTGTCCAATTTCTAATAATTAAGTTTTCTAATTATTGCAATAATTCTAATTATCTAATAATCGAGAATATTATAAACATTACGAAGAGCTGTTACTAATGTTGCGGGTATTACGACTTTGCGTGTAACACATTGAGTAAAGCTGATTCGTGATCGGCTCGAATTGCACTTCACAGGACGTATCCTTTGATCGAGCTGCACCGCAGGAGGACGAGAGTGGGCGAGAAGAATTCGGCGAGTTAATTTTCCGGCCTGGCATCTCCGAGACCTAATTGAAGCTGGCCGATGGCTCGGCCACGATGTAGATCGCTTTTTGCAAAGTTCCGCGGCTATCGAGGGACGAGAGGATCGGCCCAGAGGCGTGCGCGTGGCCAAGTGATTTTTTGCTCCAGGCTCCCTCTTTTTTACCAACCACCTTCCTCCTCCCTCTTCCATCGCCCTCTCGCTCGCACCTTCTCTTTCTCCTCGGCCTTCTCCTTTCAGCGACCTTCCACGACAACCTTTTTCTCCCTCTGCGCCTCCGCACGGGAGGCATGCCACGCGGCACGGGACACATTATTAGCTTAATAACTCCGGGGGACCTTTTTTAATCCCGCCACCGTTCCGGAGAAGCTGCGCCCGCGGAAGACTTTAATTAAAAAATAAACAAGCGAGCCAAGCCGGTAAACGTGCGAGAGATTTAAAGAGCCCTCCAGAGGCGGAGACCCTATTTGCATTTCGATTTTCGGCCGACCATCCGCTGGTACTTTTTCCTTGGAAAACTCGTCGAGATAACCGGTCAAAGATGCTAAGGCGTTTCCTTTTTTTCTTCACTCTCATCAATTTTATCATAATCGTTGAGGTAACGCGAGGAGATTTGTTTCTGGCCCGTTTGAAGGACTAACTCGGTTGAAGGTACCTCGATAAAATTCGTGGCCTTTGTCAAGGTGACGCGCGAAATATTTAATCGATTCATTAGTTATTCCACTTCGAACCTGCGACGTGGTGGAAAAACTTTACCTTGGAAATTCCCTGAAGGGAAAGGCCGATCGGAGACAGTCGCCCTTCCCCGATCGACGAGGTAATCGGGGGATCGTTGAAAATACGCGAAGGGATCTCGGGATTACGCGGATTTGCCCGGTGCAAAAGACTTAGGTTGTGGAACTCTATCCTTACGTACGAATGGAGATTACCGGGTGCTGAGATGTAAACCGATTCGATCGTCGTTGGAAAGCCCTTTTTCATCCCTCCTTGGGAAGGAAAGTAAGTCCGTTACGTTACTGTCATCCTCTCCATAATTCATACGATCGATCACCAGCGGCTATTAATAATTTACAACAGATTCCTGAAATGTTTATATGCTCGAATAAGCGTCGATATCGTTATCTGAAATCATTAAGCCTGGCGATGACAGATATTTTGCATAAGCGTTATATCTAGAGTGTCACGAATAAAAATCGAAGGATAACGTTTCTCCTCCATCCACTACTCGTTTAATCTGTGACATTAATATTCAAGGTCCTTTACTTAAGGATTTACCGTTTACGGTTGTTTCGGGCTCACCAAGAACTACGGTATACATATCACGTAGTAAAGTCCAAGGGTTGACGTGTGAGATTTAAATATCTCTCTACCCGATGGAAGCCCGAGCTCCTCTATCCGGTGCAGCGGCGCGGCTGATCTCGCCCCACGTTCCGATTAAATCGTGCAAAAATTAATGACATTTAAAACTTCGATCGCATAATTTAAACCGCCCAGGAGAATCGCGGCTCGTGGCAGCTCGGTGGCGCGAATGAAAATAACGCCTATCGCGGCTCCCCAAACAACATTTATGATGCGATAAACAGTTTACATTTTGTTACATTACGGACAGCGCCGAAAACGGGTGTATAATTAGCACTTAATAAATCTCCCGCCCTCTAACGCGCGCGCTCGGAGAGCCGAGGTGAAAAATAAATAAATCCCCCGGTCCGCGGCCGCGACGCGCGGTAAATAATGACCGCCGATCAATTAGCGCGATTAGATGATCAATTTCTCGCGCCAAAATTCGGCGCCCTCTTTCATCTCGTCCGCCGTACATTCGCGACGCCTGGGTATTCCCCACCGGGGATGCCCGACAATCGATCCAGGAACGACAGCTTCTCAAGCCGCGAGGCGGTAAGTTAGAGAAAACAAATGTCTTTGGCCACTTATTCGATTTTGCGCATTCAGCATTAAAGCTCTTCGATATGGTGTCTTCCATCGAATTATAGATAAATTGGTAGACACTTTCTCAAAAATGAAATACCGGGATGGACCTTCAATCCATAACCCTGTTTCTAAAAATCTAAATTTCCATTCATCATCACCCTCGATGGACAAAATCGCGCATACTTCACCAAAGTAATTTGACCTTAGAATTTGTATCCCAAGCAAACTCCAATCCACAGATTCTAGGAAGAAAACTAAGCCAATAAAATCCATTGATCACGGCTGAAACGTGGACAGGAATCTTTTAAAAAATCGTGCAAATCAACCCCCAGCCACACTGTCGTATTCCTCGACATGAAGGAACTGCAAAGGAGGAATCTCGGGATTTTGACCAATATCACCATTAAATGCGCCTTTTAAGGAAGGTCGTTCCAAGATGTCGGCCGAGCCTGCGATAGGCACCGTCGACCCTCCACCGATCCGCAGACCGGGCCGAACCGTTCTCCGGAATAACCATTTTGGAAACGAGCTTTTCGATAGATACTCCGCAGTCTAGACTGGCCGCAGCTTAAGGACGGCCAATCGTGGGCCGGCGGAGAGGGCCGGTAAGGTGTCCGGCGGCTTATTTTTCCAGGAGGGTGAGCGTCGCCGGTGGGGATAAGTCGTGGCGGCGGCAGGGTGGGTGGGATGGCCAGCCTTGAGCGAAAGAGGGGAAAAGACGGGAAAGTGGGGTAAAATAGGCCGCAGGGTGGGGAGGGCAGGGCGACACTTATATGGTAAATCGTGGAGAAGGGGCGGAAAGAGCGGGGAGGGCCGAAGGGGTGGGTGCTCTGATAGGCGTCCGAGCGACAGAGTCTACACTTCGTTAACCCATCGCAATGTTATTTAATTTCCAAAGTACACAAGAGTCTTTCCGGGCTCATTTCGAAATTCGACGCTCGGATTGGGCATTAAGATAGCGAGGCCTTCTTCGCGGGGATGTCGATTTCGCGTTGGCTCGAGTACGCGAAAGGACACCACGCGCAGTTTGTCCATGGAATGGATGTGTTTTTGCAAAATTATGGATTCGAAGAAAAAGTGTAAAAAAATGATAAGGATTCGCTTCGTTTCACGATCCTATCGTTCCCCGTAACCGATGTTCTCCCCGTGCTGCTCGAGCCCGCTAACACCCCGTAATAGAATTAGAATCACCAAGTGTACACCGTTACAAATTATACCCGCTATATGTCCCTTGGCATCGGAAACCGCGACTAGGTTTGTTCGTAGCTTCTTCATTAACCCCTGAGTGGTACAACGTTAAGACAAACAACGGGGTGTACCTTGACGTTCCTACCCTGAATTCAGGGTCATAACGATCTTTAGATCGTAGAGGCAAATGAGCCTGACAGAATTCCTCAAAAATTTGTCGGATCGACCAACGTCAGGACAATCGATAATGGTAATTAAAATCCACGTTCCCGAAATTTTTCTACGCGATACGTAAACTGTAAATATGCGTGTTCGAAAGACGGTTGAAAATTCAATGATTTTGCTGATCTGTATCGAAGTTTAAATAGCAAAATAATGAAGACAGCCTAAACATAAAAATATTAAGGCAATTCGTCGTTAATTAGCATCGCCAATTTCGATCGTCCGGTGCAGCTTTTTTCTCGCGGAAAGGGTCGTGTAAAAACCAAGGCCATAAAATCGAGACCTGCGAGGGGTGCCGAAGAGAGACCCCAGATTTCGTCGACCCCCAGCCCCCTTTTTTTGCGGTGCGCCAGGGTCGTAATAGTCCCGTGGATGTTTTTGTCAGGGGAGTTTTTCGAACCGATTTCGTTTGGGGTGTGACTAAGCGGTCGGTGCAGGTCGCACAGGTAACGCATTGTCGGGATTTCAAAGAGCGACGATAAAAAAACGTTCACCCTCGGCAGAGTGGTGACGACAGGTTCGCGTTTATATTTATGCCCCGCACCGGCCAGACGATGATGATTTATCTGCGCGAATGCACGCGTTCAAACGGAACGTTAGGTAAACATAAAATCTGGCCGGCAGGCTGCCCGTTGACGATAGTAAAAATCCGCGAATCGTGCGAGCCAAAACTCGAATTCGGCATAACACCCGGCAAAAGTTTGTGGGCGGCCTTTTACTCCGGTTTGAAAAAGCGTTTCCGGCTAAGCGATTAGCTTCGAGCGAGTAGTCGAGATGCAAACCTTCCGCAGCCGCCTGAGGAATATCGACGGTGTCGGCTGCTGGTAGCAAAGGCGCCACTGGTCACTTAGAATTCGCCAATGACAGGGTCGGTAACTCGTCATCGGCGGTGGATCTGATCCAATCTAAAAGGGGGTTCTTCGGTCCTGCTTCAACCAACTCTCGGCCCAGCTTGGTTCCCCTCGAAAACGATCCTTACCACTCGATGTCCTTTCGACGAGTTGATCGTCCATAAAAGCGCGATGCTTCCACAGGATCGCTCGAGGCAAGTTCCACGGATCGACGATCGATGAAACGATCCGATCGTTGCTATCTCGATGGAGCTGAGTGTCTTTTAATGCGTATAAAGACGTGGATAGCGTCGTAAACGACCAGCCGTTCCTCGGTGTGAAACTGAAGATTGTCTGCAAGGAAATGGTGCTTTGCTCCCTCGTTTGGAGCGAGTTGAATTGGTCGATGGGCGTCACTATGGACAAAATGATACCATCATGGGTGTCCTCGGAGCGTGGAAAGTTTCTTGATATGCGCCATATATATGTACCAAGTTGGAATGCGATAAGTTCTTTAATGTGTACATAATGAAGAAACCAAGTTAATTTTACTCAATCTTCTCAGTAAATTGGAGTCCGAACAAGCGATTGTACTTGTTCATCGGTCAAATCAAGAAATTGTTTCAAATGCTCTACGTTGTCTATATTTCATCGACAATCGTCCGATGCGAGAAACAGACCGGTCTTCGATGGATTATTGAACGATTATTTACACTTGCTTATTGAACCACATAAAAATACGAAATAGAACTCGCAAATTGTTGTTTGGATTACGAATCTCCCTCGAGTCACGAGCGGAGGGTGAAGACCAGAGACTCGTTCCTTCTAGTTTTATCCACCATGGAGGAATCTCTTTCAAGGGAGAAGCACTTTTTAATTTTACGTACAGAAGGTATGGTCAGTTCAACGAGTTATTTTCATCAAGGTCGCCAGTCTCGCTCCCGTCTCTCTCCCTATCTTAAGCGCTCTTTCTCCTTCTCTCTCCGTGGTGCAGCCTTTCATCCCTCTCTCTTGAACTCTTTTAGACGCAAGGTCCAGGCGCAACTGCATCGGGAGAACGAGAAAGAAAACGAGCTCATTGTCCGTCTTACGCGTTGTCATTCACAAAGTTTGGTGATTTTACACATTTACCTACCTCTTCCTTATTATGTCCGTATACAAAAAGATACATGTTTGTTGATAAAAAAAAGAATGCAATTTTAAATTATCACATAAATGTGACGAGGTAAACAACAAAGGACCTAAAGATCTCGTTGATTTTATAGTTGTGAACCAGTGATCGGTGTGCAAATTCATCCCCTTTTGGAATATCTAAGATGTGAAAAAAAAGCTTAACTTTCCACAGAATAAACATTCTTTTTTCTTAATTTGTACCGTCTCATATACTCCGAGTCTTACTTTGCAATGACATATCCAAGCACAGCTCTTTAGCCTAACAATTTTCCATACGCACACCCCGCGCTTAAAAGTATTCGATTCGCCTCAAGCAGTGAATCGTAGGCTAAATCATCTTGGCATCCAATACCCTGAATAAAAAGGGCAAAGAAAGAAGAAACAATCCCATTTCCGCGAGTCTTCCTTGTTTGCATTCTCGCACGAAGCATCCCTGCTCCTCCCTCCCTTTGGCCCTGGACTCTTCCTATTCCGAGGCAAAACGCGACGCATCTCCGTCGGCCAGACCGAGAAACCCGCCATTGCGATGTATCGGCGAAGCTGGTCCCGCCAATTTTAGATGCTTTGCCTTCTTTTTTTCCCTCTGCTTCCTCCGCTGCGGCCGGCCGCCTCTTCTTCTGCGTCCACGCGGGCTGCCATTTTATTTTCACGAGCGTGCGCCGCTATTTTTGGCCGTTCTAGAAAACCCGCCTCTCCTTTTTCCGGGTCTTGGCAACCACGGCCGAGCCGATCGCGCGGATGCGCTGCAATTTATTCTTATGCATGACCACGAAAAATATTAAGGACCGTCATCGCCAAGATGGCGATGCCGCCTCGCTCTCGTGCGTCGCTATTTTTCTGGCCGCCCCGACGCGCCGTGACGTCCTTCGTTTCGTCCAGGAAACGATCCTTTCCCACCTTTCGCGAGCAATGATCGCGACTCAAGAATCGATCGCCAAAATCGGCTGAGTTTACGCTGTAAATGTATCCTTCCTAAGCGAATGCTGATCCGCGATTTACTGTCGTCGCATTTTTAACGGACAATGCATATATTTTCTCGACTCTCGAATGCCACTTGGGATTGGTCGAATTTATTTGGTGGAGTGAAATAGTTCTTAGACGAAGTACCGACAAATTCTTCGGAGCTCCTTGGCGACGCGGCGATAATTCGCCGATTCTTTGAATTCTTAACGTGGATCATAATTGTACGAACGGCTGATTGCGATTCTTGAATAATTAGCTCTGCCAATGCTTACCAAATGCATTTCATAAGCTTGCGTCTATATCTATATAAACGGACACTGGCCAAAAAAATGATCGATGCAATAAATTACGCGTGTGATAAGAATTTGATCTTCTTTGCAATTTTCATCTAATTTTGTACGCGCGATATTGGATGCGCGTATTTACTCAAAAAAGGTATTTAATTGAGCCGCGTGATATAGGTTTTCAACAAACAGTATCAGAAACAAAAACTTTTTAGCTTTATATTCGGTTAAGGCAATAATAATCGTTATAGTAACCGTGAAATATAATATTCCAATCGCGGTGATTTGGCAGCCATATTTTATGCACTACAATAATAAAAAAAATAAACTCTGATGGCTCAAATTGAGGTCCAATTCTCCTCGAATTCGGCAAACGTTACGATATCGTTCGTTCGAAATATAAGAGATACGATGTTCCTTTTTGTTATTTCCTTTACCTTTAAATACAAAATGACACTTTTTTTCAATACTTTTAATCAAAGCTAAAACAACCTTCCGTTGGTTGTATCGACAGCGTTGTTGTTTTCATTACCGAAAGAAATTTATAACAGCGCTTTTTCGCTCGACAATTCATCATTGCTCAGTATATCGGATCCAAATTTTTTTCTGACAGCTACCACTACGAGCAATAATTCCTAGATCTCACCGAATCGCAAAAAACGAATAATTATATATTTAGAAAAGTTAAAATTCGCACGGCGCAATGCGAAAACGAGGTGGAACGTACGCGTACGAGGATAATGTTCAGTCCCATCAGAGTCGTGAGTATTGATCGTTTCATAGTAAATATATAGTTTGAACTAGCGCATCCTAGCATATTCTAATCTCGATAAATATCATGACGCAACGTCCACAGGGAGAGCGGAGAGGGGGGAGTTATCGATAAAAGTGCGCTTTTCGTTTCTTCCTCGTTGCGAAGCGAGGGGAGCGAAAGGAGGGTCGTTGACCCCGCGGAAAATCGATCGACTCGAGATCAGAAAGGACGAGGGTCAGCGTATAAATTGCGACCTCGGTGCAACAAATCGCGGTGCACCCGTAGGGCTCGCGAGCGATTGGTGAAACGCACTTTTCATTCCGCGCAGTTGGGGAAAAAAAAACGCGCTGCAAAGGGGGCAATTGTTTCGGACGCTTGAATCGCGAGAAACGCGATTGAGATCTTCCTTTCCTATCACCGACAAGGCACGGTATCGACGATGGAAAATCGGACAAATCGTCGCTAACGAATCGACCGTTCCTCCTGAAATCGATCCAGAGCTTGAGAATCGCCCCACCTTTATTCGCCTCTTCTCGATAATCCCGGGGACGAGATCGTGCCACCCCCGACAAAGTCATGTCCGCTAGACAAATCGGCCTTAAAGCGCCATTTTCGAAAGCTCGGCAATGGCGCGTTTTTTTTGTCGCGCCGCACTCGTACATAACGTCCCGCGGAGTTTCGTATTCGCGTATTTTCGGACGATTTTCTCCTCCCCCCGGCGGGAGGAGGCCTCCGTCCCTCTCCGGCTGCCACTGTGTACCCATGGTTCTTTCTCACTCCCCCGCAGCAAAGCTCGCACGTCCCTGCGGAACGGGAGGCAACGGACCGGCGTTTAATGTAAATCGCCACGCACGACCCGCGCACGATGGTGAGAGTGAGAGAGAGAGAGAGAGAGAGAGAGAGAGAGAGAGAAAGACAGAGAGAGAGATGGCGCGAGAAAGAGCGAGCGAGGTAGAGGGAGGAAAGGGAAGAGGAACGGAGCGAGAGAACACAGCGAGGTAACAAGAGCAAGAAGGACAGTACGCGCGTAGTGGCAGAGAGGCAGCGAAGGGAGCGAGGGAGCGTGCTGCGGGGGAGGGGCAAAGAAACATACATATGTATAGGTAAATGTGTACCTACGCCCGCATCTCTGCCCCTCTCTTTCTCGCCCCACGAGCCACGCTAACTCTCACTCTCTCTCTCTATCCCTCTCTCTCTCTCTCTCCCTCTCCCTTCCTCCCGCCTCTCTTTCACTCGAGTGCTCCCATCCTCCTCCACTCTGGCTTCCCTCTCCTTTCCTCCTAATCCCCCGCTCGCTCCCTCTCATTCCCACCCACGTCCCCCGGCATCGCTCCCTCTCCCTTCCTCCCGCGCCCTCGTTCCCCCCAACGCGGCGTGTCTGCGCTCTTTTTTTTTTCCTTCCCTTTTTACCTCAGCACGCCCCCGAGCCGTCGAGTGATTTTTATAATCTGCTACTTGTTGCGCTACACACCACCGGCCGCCGTGTGTCCGGCGCGGCCCGCCCGGAAAAACCGGAAAATAGAGGAAAACAAAAGCGGCGCACATCGCATAGAGAGGCCGCGGGGACGGAGGTGGCGGGGGAGCGGGGCGAGGGTGGCCGAGGGAGGCAGCGCCGGAGGGTGGGAGACACGGGAGGGCCGGGTGTATCGGGTCGGTGGAGAGGGGAAAAAAAGAAAAAGGCACCGCGGGACCAGCCGACGAACGGACCGCGCATGTGTGCGCTCGGCTCTGCTTGTTTGCGTGCGAATCTGTCCCGTGCACGCCGTCCGAAAGTGCTTTTCGCTTTATTTTTTTTTTGCTCCCCGTCGCCCCCATTTTTAGCCATAACGCGCGATGGACCGGACATTTTTCGCGTTTGATCCCCCGGGAATGAAGCGGATCGGCCCTTCGTACCGCCGACAAAGCGGAAAAGCCCGCGCTGGATCGTCCCCCGGAGGCGTTTCATGGTTTCGAGAGCCCATCCTCGGCTTCCGGGCTCCTCGCTCCTCGGCGTACGCCCAGGGCCTCCATGTCGTAACTCTTAGGACACCAGCTTTCGGCCACTCCGAAGGCGCGCGAGTCGGGGAACCTGATATTGCGACAATCGTTTATCGCTCTTTTTTTCGCGCAATCTTCCGCCGCCGGAAACGGTCCTCTGGAATTTTGGAATCTCTATCCACTGACCTGTCTCGAAAAATCCAATTTCGGGCTCCATCGAGAAAATATTGCTTTTTCGAACGCTCTACGAACCGATAGTTTTGGCAGACATAACACGGCAGGGCATCCGCTTTTCATTCGAGCATCGCCCGGATTTTTGAGATGTTACCTTCTGGACCGCTTCGCCTTCGATTCTTCCTCCTGTTTTCACGAACACGATTCTCGTATAAACCGTGAGAATCCCAAGTTCTCCGGCTCATTTCCCTGGCGTCCCTATTTCCCGGCGAAAAACGACCGCGGACGATTCTTCCCCGAAACAAAGAGGTGCGCGCTCGGACGCGGGAGCAGGATCAAAGTTCCGATCCGTGGAACGTGTAGCCGCGCAAAATGGCTTCCTCCTTTTCAGGAATTATCGCGATGTAGGAAGTCTCGCGGCGCACGGGGGAGGGAGGAGGCGCGGTGGGGGCGGCGGTACGGTGCGGCTGTCGGCCGAAAGTTTAAAATAGAATATCTCGCGAGTAACTTTCATCGGTCGTCAAAAAATCGTGCAGTGTCGTACCTAGCCGGGGCCTCGCCCCTCCACCCACCGGAGGGGGGGAAAGAAGAAGGAGAGAAACGGGGAAAGAAGGAGAGGCCGACGGGGAGAGCGGCCCTCTCCACGCCGCTCCGCGCCGCTCCAGGATAGGCTGTGCTTCGACGTGGAAACGCCAGAATGCACCCAGACATATGCACGCGCGAAGTCCGCCGCACGATGCATCGGCGCGCACGCACACGCGCCTGGGCCGTGCACGAACACGCTCTCAGGGGGGAACGTTCGACGAGAATTTACCAGCGGCTACCCGCGGCAGGAAGTTCTCGCGGGCGAGTAAAGATATTTTAGCGCTTTTGTAGATCGCGCCGCGCTACTATCGAGAATAACCGACGGCGAAACGCCGAATTTCGATCCGGACTTCGTCAACACATCGCCGGCACCCGTGATCCTATAGAGGTACAGCCTTACCCCACGAGTGTGGGCTTCGATGATGGAAGTACGCTCCGTGCTCCTCGAACGACGGACGTTTGGGGGCTCGAGGGAATTTTTTTTGGTACGAGCTTTCGAGTATTCGGACGGAGACGTCCAAGTTTTCCCACGCTCTGGTTGCGCCGAACGAGTTATACTTTGCCAGAATAGGCGGAGATACTCGCCAGAGTCGGCTGAGTTTTTGCAAATTGCATTTTTCTAGCCTCCTACCGTATCATTGTTTACAGAAATGTACGCACTCTGGTCCATCCCGATCAATTCGATGTTCTCGCTCGAACATCATCAACTGACCGTATCAGATCGCTCGTAGAAGCGCATATACCTTCCTAGCGTTTTCCCACATTTTAGGTAACGATTAACGAAATTCGAGCTACACGCATGCAACCTTTGTATTCCTCCCTCATAATCGTCGACCAATCGTATATAACGATCATACGATTACTCGACGAAACGCCCAAATGCTCTTCGTGCTATAGACGCAAACATTTGCGAATAGTTCCGCCTTATGCGTATCATGCCTACATTCTCGCTCGGTTCCTGGTAAATAAAGACAGGATAACCGAATTTACACCAACGAGTCTCTCGATGGTTTTATCGTCGTTTCGGCAAAAGGCGGAAAGAATAGAATAGTTCCAGCTGGCGCAGGATATCTCGCTGCGCAAAAAGTCTCGGCGTAGGACTCCCCGGTCCCTCCCGAATCTCCACGCCAATGAGCGACGTAGCGAAGATACTCCGGGCCGATCCGTTCGCTCATATTCGCTAGCTCGCGTTAGCCTAGCTCGAACGCGCGCGAGTAGAGTACACACGCTCCCATCCGCGGCGCATGCGCAGATCCTGCGCGCTGGTTCGACTCGACTCGACTCGCCTCGACTTCTCGGCTCTCCGCGGCTCGCCCTCCCCGCCAAGGTGCATGCATGCATTCTATGCGGCGTGCACCGCATTAGATGCATTTCTAAGTCGCGCCGCAATAAATCGCAGAAATATCGAAGTCGAGCACCGCCGCGGCCCCGAGCTCGAACCGTGCGCGTCGAAAGCGGCCGAGAGGACCGGCAGGAGGGAAGGACGCCGAAGAGGGACAGAGGTGGAGATCTTGCCTACGGGAGAAAGAGTGAGGGAGAGAAAGAGGGAGGAGAGGGAGGGTGAGAAAGAGAGACTGAAAGAGAGAGAGAGAGAGAGAGAAAGAGAGATTGCGTGCGTGTGTGTGCGTAAGAGAAACAGAGAGGGAGGGAGAGAGAGAGAGAGAGAGAGAGAGAGAGAGAGAGAGAGAGGGTCGAAAGAGGGCATCGGGAGAAAAACTGATATAAAAAATTTTGCGCGAGAGAAAATCCCGCGAGGAACCGCTGCGGGTTTCGGCACCGGGCTCGAATCCCCCGTCCACGAGGGGTCCTGGAAGAGGATCGCTTCGTCGTGCCAGTGTGTGTGTGTGCGTGTACCCGCGAAAGATCTTCGTGCCGGCCGTGTGCACGGTTCGACGTACGTGCAAACGCACGTGCGGCCTGGTAAAATCGTCCGCGGATACCTCCGGAGAGGCAGCGGTCCCCATCGAGCGGCTGGGACGAGCCCTCGGCGGCTTTTCGCGGCTTTTCGCTGGGCCTCCTCGATCGCGGAATCCCATAGGAGCTCCGTGGAAAGCGGAAGAAGCTGACACTGGGCCAAGAAGGGAGACGTGAGTTATGCCCGCCCGGAGGTTTCGCGGCGAGGACGGAGCAGCACCACGGAGGGAAACCTTCGGCCACGAAGTACTGCCCGTACGTTTTACGCTCTAAATAGGGCAGAGGACGCCGACGTGCGGCCGCGTAATCCATCCGCTTCGATAGTCGGCCAAAGCGCTCGCTCGGACGTGCGCGGGCTATCCTCCTCGCGGAGGCTCGTCGCGCGGCCGGAGATCTTCTACGAGGATCGATCGCTCGAAATCCTCGATCGATCCGGTGGCGAATTCGGCGCTGGAGAGGTGGGAGGAGGAGGTAGGACCGGCGGGAAAAGCGCTGGGAAGAGGCGAAAGGGGGAAGAAGGTTTCGGCGTGCCGGTAGGCCAGCGCGGCGGAGGAGGAAGGAAGAAAAGCGTGGAGGAAGAGGATACGGAGGAGCCTCGGAAAAGCGAGACGCCACGGCGCCCTCTATAGTCTCGATCCGCTACGGCCCTGGTCCACGTTTTCGCCGGCACTCGCGAAAAACCGTTCTGCTCTTAATCAGGAAGCACGCACGTTTTTCCAACGAGGCGGAGGAGACGAGATTCGGCCGCGGTCTAGCCGGCGCAGTGTCTTCCTCGGCGCAGCGTGGAGTGCCACAGAGCCAAGAGTCATCGTCGTCGGATCTTACGGAAAATCGTTCCTCTTTGAGTCACGAAGACTTCTAGGAAGAATCCAGCTGCCGCACGCGGCTTCGAGCTACCCCAGAGTCGAGAGTTATCCTCGGTCTTCCCGAAAGTCGTACGTTTTCCGAAGACCTCCAAGGAGGACTCCTCGGCTAGTTGCGGTTACACGGTGCCGTCACTGACGTTCCTCGTCCGCTGGGACATCGTCGCTTCCTCCACGATAACGGGGGCAACCATGTGCCTTGATCGACGCTGAGATCGATCTCCCTCGGAAACGGTAGCGTGACTTTCCTGGCATCCGCGAGATTCGCGCCGATTCTCGCTCCCCTTCGCCCGATCGTTCCCTTTCGCTCTCCTCTCCTCGGCCAGGCCTACGAGGAAAGGGTCGCACTTCGGCACGGCGTGTAATTTGCAAAAGGAAAAGTGAGTGGCGCGGGAAGAAAAACCGGCGGCCCGGGAAAGAGTGTCGGATGAACTGGAAAAACAGGCTTTACAAAGTGGCAGAAGATGCTGACGATGACGAGGACGGCGGGGACGAAGGCGACGATAGCACCGAGGAAGGGCTGGTAAACGCTGGACCCTGAGGACAAGGAATCGTCGTTTCTGCCGAGGTAAAGCCCCGATCGAATCGAAACGAGATCGCTTTGCTTACGACGCGCTTATTGTATATGCAGCCGTTCTCGCCGACCGAGGAGAGACGTCGATAACGATCGATCGAGCCTGCCCCCGATTAATGGTGCGGCATTCGGTTATTTTCGAGGATCGCGCAGATCGGTTCGAAGCTCTTCATTCTTCGGGAGCATCGGCTAGCACGCGGTTATTTTCGAACCTCCTGCAAATTGGTATACGTTCCAAAGGTATTCCACTTTTGGGCCGGCGGTAATATCACGATCGCTCTCCTCGCACGAACCGAAACAGATAGGCGGCTAGGATGAAAAGACTCGATCGAGTATCGGCGTGTCTCTTCGGCGGTACCTCTCACGCTCGACTCTAACAACTATTAATATTCCTTGCTTGCAGAACTATGACCGGTACGCTTTAGCCGCAAAACTAACAAACCGAAAGCACGCGGAGCTGAGGAAAATGGCGTCTGGGATAGCCTCGAAAAAAAATCTCGCTCCCCTCACTTCTTTCCCCTCTGCGCCGCGGCCTAGCGTCTAATAGCGTTGCTGCTTTCCTCGTTACTTCGTCCTCCCCCCGCCGATATTTCACGCCGTGAGCCTCGGCGTTGCTGGCCTCAGAGCCGGCGAAATATCGAGGATCGACCATAGACAACCCGTGGCAGGGCTGTTTCGGAGCGATCGATCGTATAGGTGCCGGAAGGAGAGGGTGGCGCACGGGATGAGAGGAGCGGTGATTAGTTGCAGTGTTTTGGAAAACAATGCGCGGAATTTCGACGGCGATAAATAATAAGAGACAAATAAAGTGTATCGGGGAATGGCAAAGTGACCGGCTCTGCGAACGCATAAACAACGTCCGGGCGTGTGCCCTCCGCAACGTCGAGGAAGGAATAAATAAATATTGGCGTCCGTTTATCCGCAAACTCGGAAAATCCCCCGGTCGTTCAAAATGGCCGGATGCAAAAAAGGGAGGCGCGCTGCGGTAACGTAAAGATCGGCCGGGAACGCGATATCGATCGATCGTCGATGTAAGCAAAACGTTTGCGCCACGTTTGGCAATACGCGTTAAGCGATGTCGCATAGAGGTAGATTAAAGGTCAACGATCATTCGTCAATAGACTCGGTAATCTGCCGTTGTGCACACGAGTGCATCAAAAACGGCACGGGACGCTTTAACGGCAAAGCACTATTCCCAACACGATGCAAGATGTATTATGCAACGTCGATCGAGCGTAGTGTAAATATCAATAAACATTCCCATAGAATCTTGAAGACACGCGCCTTTTTTTTTCTATCGCGAACCTTTCGCCGTACGTAACTCAAAAACGTATCATTCTCAACGCTCCATTAGCATATACTTTCCAATATTAAATAAGTGTGCAATAAAGATTAATCGATAGATTAATCAAAACTCTTATTAAACTTCGTTCCCTAACCATCGTTATTTTCCAAACCTTATTAATGCGTGAAATTCAAAAGACTATATGGATCAATCCACATTTTACAAAAACCAACCAAAAACCAAACCCAACGAGGTCCCAGACACGATGCATCGAGTCTCCCCTTGGTGGCCTCCCAGGAGCGCCCTTAAGCCGAGCCCTTAAACAGGTCCGACCTACCTGGCTCCCAAGATCCGTCCGACGTGACGAGAAAGGGGCGAGAACCGTGAGCGAAGTGGCTCGAAAAAAGGCGAAAAAGAGGGAAATCAATCCGGACCTCGCTCTCCCCTATTCTATCCCCCACCTCTCGAGGTGGGCATCGCGGAGGGCTCGCCCTTCCCCCTGGGCCCGTTCCACCCCCCTTTTTTAAGGCGGCCAGCTGCGGGGTCAGTTTTCGACGGGCGCGCGGCGCATTAAGATGCTACGTACAAAATTTGTCAACGACCGGCGGGTTACGTAGCGCGGCGGGTGCGATTTTCTCGGTGGTGCCACAGCGAAAAGGAGGGAAAAAAAAATCCCGGTTAACCCGATGGCGCATATGAGAGGAGGCGCGAAGGAAGTGCGAACGGGAGAGAAAGAGGAGCGACAACATCGGGCAGGCGGAGCGCTTCTACAGTGATGAACGCGTGATGGATATTAAATGGACGCACGGTACGCATCGACAGATTAATTTCATTTGGGACGGGCCCGCGCGGCACGGCGAGGAAGGCCTGGGCAAATACGCGCGTCGCGCTGCCGATCGAAAATTTCAAACGGCCGCTTTTTTTCTCCTCCTTTCGCCGAAAGCGCGATGCGCGATTACCAGCCGAGCCGGTGGGCACGATAATTCGTTTTTAATCGCGGCGCCGCGCAGCCCGGGGCCTTTCTCGTTCGGGGCTCTTCCATTTTCGGCCGCGCGCGTACAACGCGATCGACTGCGAGCCTCGAACTATCCGAGGAAATAGGAAACCCGGGGCTCGCGCTTGCTTCCAGCTGATAACGAAAGAAAAGAGCTCTCCATCTGACGCTGCTCAGTTACGTAAAACCATCGACGCACTGGTTTATGTAATTTTTTGACATCCACCACGAAGTTTGCTTTACGTTAAGAAGGTATTATTCAACGCGTCTCCTCGCGGACGGACGCGCTATACGTGTATCGCGTGGAAAATATCCAAAGGCGACGCGTTGGGATTTGAAGGGAATATCTTTTTTTTCGCGAAATATCAAACTTCTGTTCGTTTCAGGCGTGAAAATCCGCGCGTATTTGGCAGCGCTCGAGTTCGTAACTTTTCAGCAACAGACCAAATGGATGACATTTGCACGCGAGCCCCTCCAAAGAGCTTCGTTCAAAGCAGTTCATTTCCTTAATTTCTCGTATCGTCCATCCGTGGCCACTCGATGCTGCTCGCAGAATCCATCCAGTCAAAGTCGTTGCATCATCGAGCGTGCGCGATGCGTATCGCTATGGAAAATCCATAGGTAACGAGAGAGATTCGAACAAAGTTCTTGCCGATAAAAGAACCTTGCGCGCTGCGTTATAACGGCCCCGAATCGGCCGACGTATTTCCGGTCAAATCAACGCCGATTATTTCCAGCTCGCAACTCGTTCGACAAAGGCGTATCGCCTGTCATTCGAACGGTTTCAAACGTCTCTCTAATTTCCACGACCGCACGGTTTGCGCACGACTGTGTTTACCTGTTTGGCCGTTCCACGTCCTACGAATGATTAATCAACAAATAGCGTCCCCGTGTTTTTCAAGCCGAGGAGCCGCCCCGGCGAGCCGTTTAATTTCCCTAATTTCTTTTCTCCCGTTCGAATTACACGCGGGCCTCGCCCTACGCTCGGGTTACCCTCCTCGCGGTGTCTTTCTTCGCGAGGAGAGGGGCCGCGAGACGTTAAAAATCTCAAGGGCGCGCTGGTTGGTCGGTGGGGGCAGGCGAGGGGAGGGGGAAGGGGAGGGCTGAGCGTCCCGCGTACGGGGGACCGGAAAAATAATTACTTCCCGCGTGACGAGCCGGGGTGGGAAGAATGCCGCGAAGGTGCCTCCCGAATTACGATAAAAGTTTTTACGAGCGGCTGCCGGCTCTTCCCTCCCTCTTCGTGGCTTCTTTACGAGGATGGTTTAGCTTTTTCAGCGCTACGCGAGAGAGAGAGCGGCATTAAGATCACGGTCAATGGGGAATGTATCAATATTGTAATGTTGCTCTGGGCAAACTCGTGCCGGATTGACGATTGGAAACATTTGCGTTAGGAGGGATCGTTTATGCGACGGTTATGCCGTCAACTGGGGCGTTGGAAATACGATTTGGTAGAATTAATCAAAAGGATTTGATCTAGTCGAGGGTATTAATTGGGCGTCACGATATAGTTTCAGAACATTTGATACGCTTTAAAGCCAGTTTAAACAAGCGAGATAAGGAGGAGCGCCGGGCGTAGGTGCGAGGCGTGTAGGTCTGGCGGCCGGCTGGAAAAGTTGCGGTGAAAATTGTGGTTGCGATACCAGATCATCGGGAGCGAATTAACGGAGGAGCCCGAAGGAGGTGGGGTGGAAAAAAGGGCTTTGGGAGATTCCATTATCGTTACGACAGATTGAATCGGCCAATCGTCACGCGGAAATTGCATCTTTTCTTTCCTCCATAGGAGATAAAGCTCCCATCCCACTTTCTTATCACTAAATTAGCTACAAAAGTTCCGAATAATAAGGCCGACGAGACGCTACCCTCGATTAAAGCAGCGGCCGGAAACCCTTTCCCCGCAGAAATACGGAAACCGAGGTGCTATATTCTCTCTCTTGTTTCGCTGGCCCTTCCTCTCCTCCTTCTCTCTCATTTTTATCGTCAACCAGCAAGATAAACCAGCCTAATACCACCCACCTTCAGGATGATTCTCACGCCAGGTAATCAACGATATGCGCGCTATATAAAGAAATCCAGTGCATCGAGCCAAATTCAAATCTAGATCTTCCATTAAGACCGAGAGTTCATACGCCACATTCCTCGCCTTTCGGCGCTCAGCGAATTTCTTTCCACGCCTGGAAAGCGTGTGTTTACTCCATTTTGACGTTATCGATTGGAACGATCGAAGGGAGCCACCCCGTCGAGCAGCAAAGGAACCGCCGTGGAACGGGGGAGAGAAAGAGAGGGCGAAACGACGGGAGGGTGGACCGGCAGGGGCAAAAGATGGCGTAAAAATGGAGGGTGAAAAACGTGAGTGGGATGGGCAACGGGGGAGTCCCTTCTTTTCGGACGCTCCGCTGGGAATACGCCCGACCATGCCCACCGAAAGATTTCGAAATTTCGCACCGCGTATCCCCGGGGCGAGAAGTAACTTTTTAAGACGGTTTCCATTAGCGTGCGATGGGCCATCTCTCTTTGTTTAGCCCCGGCATCTGGAAATGGAAATGACTCTGGGAAGCGCCGTGACCGCTCATCGAAACAAAGAGTTAGGCGTTCGGTATTTACGCAGGAGAGTATTCCCCAGCGAGAATGGCGAATTTTTAATGCCGGGGATGGAATCATTTCTCGCACGGCCTGGCAAAGTATTACATCGCACCGATGCACGGTAAATGGATGGACGCGAGGAATATCTATCGTTACGAAAATACGAAATAATAACATTCCTGATAGCGCGTCGTGTAATAGAGTTACAGATTTTATGAAAAATACGGATTTAACTTTGGTGCGTTCCCTTGGAATATATTTTTATCCCGTAGTTTCGACAACGGGAAAATTCACTTTGAAAAATAGATCCTGCGGTAACTTACTTCGCCGGTCTATGCTGAGAATAAAACAAGCAGAGAAAACAATCGCGCCTCCTGCATTTTGCACTGATCGGCGTATATTTTCATTCGAAGTCTAATTTTGCACCCTGCATTGAATAAATCGAGACAAATATTTCCAACGCTTAATCTCATAGGGACCAAGCACGAACAAGTTAGGCTCTCATAATTATAAGCGCGACACTTTATTTACAACAAACCATCAGTAATCGCGATACTATCGCAAAAGTTTGGATACAGTAGCAACACAAATATACCTATATCAACTCAAGAAAGTAAAGCATCGTGGTAATGTTGCATAACGTCGATCGTCTTGTTAACCGTTTATACGCAACATATACAAAAGAATTCCCTTGACGTATATAAAGACAATTCGACAATGAGGATATTCTGGACCGCCAAAGGGAACGCGGACATTTCCCAAAGCGCGATTTAAACCGAGAACCGTGTGGGTCTTGGACAAAGAATAGGACTGCAAAGGGTTAAAGTGCGGGCAAACCGTAGGTATTGTCGGACGCCAGAAGAGACGATAGAACGAAAATAGGAGCGGTCGGATCGGAAAAGCGGAAGGTCTAATTTTACGAATTTTCTCACATTCCGAATAATTCAAGGCTGCGACTGTGGCGGCAGGGGAGAGAGGACGGTAGGGGGAGGCGGAGGGTGAGGCGGCGTTGAGTTAAAACAAACATTTTTGCCCGTGCGAGCTTCGGCCATAAAGCTCTGCCCGGCCAAATGCATTGGCCGGCGGTTGCATAACACTCTAGAATAGCTTCGGAAAATGGTGGACCTTCTCTCTCCTACCTTTTTCTTTTATAGACCGCCGCGGCCGCGCCGCGTTTCGCCGCTGATTCTCTCCCACGGAAGAACCATCATCGATCGTGGCCGCATTAGGCATCGAGGGGGAAGGAGGTACCGCAAAATCCTCCACTCGCTTTTTTCCCCCCTACCTTCGATTGTTTTGTTCGGCAATGCGACCTCGGGATCGCGCGTTCGGATGCCCCGATCAACGAAACGCACGCTGATCTCAGCGAGCCTTGAAGCGACGCGTGTGCGTTTGCCAATTCGCTCAGCCAAATTTTTTTCACGTACAGAACGAAGGATAAAACGCTCGCGCCCCGATCGATACGTTTTCGAAATCGCGAGGCCCCCTTTCATTTTTTCGCAGGAAACACCGATCGACGTTTCGACCCTGCATTATATATATATATATATATATAAATATATGTTTTTTCCACGAACAGTCAGTTCGGATCTTTTGAGCAAGGCGAGCTACGAAGGTGTCTCAGATTTTGGCAACGTGACGCGTTTGTCGAATCGAAGAGACCAATTTTTTTCCGCGAACAAAGCAAACAACGACCGTTTCCGCGCGGATCGATGCACTTCCTAAATTCGCACGGCGGGATTTTTCCACCGGCCGAACGAATAACCTTCGACGATACAAACCATATAAATGGACCGCGTTTTCGAAACTGCGCACCCAAACTCTTCCATTGGCCGCACGAACGATGACCCTTTCGGCTATGCAAATAAATACGTTTTAGCGTAAAACGCGACACGAAGTTATATCACGACTGGTGGAAACGAAAACGGCTATCAATGTGAATTTGATGATTCGCTGCCGATTTTTAGGGTTATTTCTACCTTTAGATTTCCCATTTAAAACTCGTTCTTCGGAATCGACTATAGGCTCAATGATCTTAACGATAAACCCTCAAAGAGACGATAACCGGAACTTTGAATTTTTTCGATAGATCCATATAATAATCTCAAACATCATCTTCGCTCTCTTTCACGCTATTCATACACCATAAGATCTCATTGACCAAAGACTCATCGGACACTGGAAGTTCTAACCAATGACTTCTGTTACCGGAGATTAAACAAGGAAGCAAATAATCCTCCCCATACTTTTATGTGACACGTATACGGTAACGCACGCTAGTGCTAAATTCATCTCGAACAGTGAAGCCTAGGCTAAACAGTCCATGTAGCACATTGAATAAACAAACAGTGAATCCTGGGCTTAGCAGTCAATGCTGTATACCAAACAAACAAGCGGCCTTATTCGTTTCCCCCCATGACTTGTACGGGCACAGACACGCTGATTCAATAATTACCTTAAACGGCAGGTCTCAGGCTAAATCATATTTAACGGTGATTAACTAAGATCCCACGATCGATCTTACAACCTTCGATTCCAATGGGCCACGGCTCACGATAAGCCTTCGTCGCTCGAGCTCGCGGTCACTCGAGAATAGCCTCGAAAACGTTGGAGAATTTTTAGCCTTTTAGCCTAATCCCAAAGGTATCGTGCGTTGCGAAACGCACGGGAATACGGCACGCGCTGACCCGGCGAGAAAATTCTATTAGGAGCTCTCGAAGGTTGGCCTCGAGGAAAATCGAATTGGCGGAAGGAATCGGAGGCTCGATCGGTGCATCGAGAGGCCCTCGACCGGGTGGGATCCTTTTGGAGGACTGGGAGCAATTAAAATTGTTTATTAAAAGGCGCCGGCTTAAAATAAACACAGAGCTAAGGGAGAGCCGATGAAGAGGCGCGATCCGATTAAAATCTAATTTTTCACGGATACTCTCTTAATTAAAACATTAAATTGATTGCGGCGTGAGGTCGAGGTGCCATGGAGTTCGAGGGGCACTGTCTTCTCAAGGCACGAGGAGGACGAGGAGGAAGGGCGGGAGGAAAGGAGGGGGGAAGAAGGAGGGCAGGGCCGGGGGTTCGTGCGAAAATAAATGAAAATGAAATCAATTATAAAACTGTTTGAGGAGCCTCCGAGGAGCAGCCAGTACTCGATGGATGGATGGACCGCCCCGCGGAGGTCGATCTTGAATTTTCTTAATTAAAAATCCACAGACTTTGCTTTCAATTAAAAAGCATGGTGCGACGCGTTTCCTTCCTGGGGCCCGCGACCTTTTTACGACGTTATCACGATATTACGAGTGGAATCCTGGGTGCAAGTTCTTATTTGCCGTTACACACGCGCGCCAGGGAATTTATCGAGAGCCACGATGGCGCAGCTACTGTGCCCGTGGAGAAGGGAAAGGTAACCAAACGTAAATTCAGACACTGAGAGCAAAATTTTGAAAACGGCTACGAGAAAAGTTTCAACGCCGATCAAGTTTGGATCTTATTTATCGCTTTTAAAAATTTGACCTGCACTAAAAAATTAACCTTAAATTATGGTTTCTAAAGAAATGGATCATAGTGATTAATGTTGACGTGCCTATCCAAATGTTGACAGCTATATTTATAGCAGCTTGAAGGAGTATCCGATAAATGTTTAGTCCTCCACAAACTAACCTTAAGAATCACCCCGGAATATTAAACGCGCAAACACTTCTCGACGATACTTCCAAATTTTGAATACCAAGTTTGGCGAAAGAGAAAGTGTGTGAAAAAGACAGAGGGAGAGAGACAGAAAGGGTACCTCTCTAATCTCCTCGAGATTCTCGCGGTACGAAGACGTCGTCCCGATTTATGATCCTCTTAAATCTCGCCCGCCCTGTCACCCACCCCTCCTTAGACCGGCCGCGGCCCTTTTGTCTCCGCGCACTTTTGCACTTTTAAAACTTACTTCACCACGGAAATTTCATTATAAGTGTCCGCGGCTCTCGTCGCGGCGATAAGGAGAGCCAACTTGGGAGGCGCGGTTTACATCGCGGGGTTTGAAATATTGCTGGATTTTACCGCGCCCACCCTTCTGCCCGGACCGACTTTTCCACGACTTAATCAACAACGCGACTTTATAGATAAACAAAGTTGAAGCACCGCAAGCACCTCGGAGAAATCGTTCGATTCGAGGAGGCGCGAGAGGAAGAGTTTGAAGCCAGGCGTTCGAT
This sequence comes from Ampulex compressa, assembly GCA_038496175.1. Lineage (NCBI taxonomy): Eukaryota > Metazoa > Arthropoda > Insecta > Hymenoptera > Ampulicidae > Ampulex > Ampulex compressa. Next base: position 51,708 of record JBCFXI010000847.1, read on the forward strand.
TCGCACGTCGTACACGCGTTGTACGATCTCATGGCTGAGGATAAGAATTTCTTTCATCGATATCTGCTCATACCCAAGCACCGCGCCCCTTGACAAAGGGTTGGCATTGTCCTAATCATTGGATTCGAGATCTACATTTGATCTACACGATCAAGAGAATAAACCAACAAGCAACTGCGTTTATACCGGTAACACCAACGTGCATCCTTCCCGATGTCGTCCTTGCTGCTATAAGACGAGAGGACGCGCCGATAATCCAGTCGTTAAGCAAGTTACTACGACTGTAGGAACTGGAATTAGTCTAGCCGCATTTTTCTCGAATACGTCTTGGACAATGGCGTCCTTAAGGTCTTTCTTTCCCTTTTTCGGCCCCTTTGTTCCACCCGAAAACAGACCAGACACGCGCGCACAAAGGGAAGAGGCTCGAACAATGAGGCCCGACGACTGTGACCTCGAGATGAAACGGGGACAGTCAGTCGCGATTGGGGCAAAAGCCTGAAAAAATCAAATCCTGGCCATCTGCGGAAAGGGCGGTCTTCTTCGGGATTACACCTTACGCACGGTAATCGCGATATTTCGATTGCGAGCGTGCAGCTGCTCCGCGAATGGCCGAGAGGTTGCGGCATATGCTACGGTGGTCGGCACTGCTCAGGTTCTTCCGATTACCCACGTGATACGATACGCGAGGGATGAATATCCGATTCGTTAATCGTGCTCGACACGATTGTGGCGTCTTTCTTCGAATACCGAGGATATCGCACTTGAGAAGCATGGAGATCTTGATTCTGAGGTAAAGACAGAAAGATAGTGTTTCTGAGCTCATATTTTCCTCCCTCTTTTAGCCGATAGATACTCCAAAAACGATTAGAGCGAATCAAACTGATTTGACTATTTAATTTCCATATATAAAATCATCATTTTATCGTACAAAATTATCTTACCAGAGTTTAGACCGCGATTCAACTTCGTAATCAAGGATTTTTCTCCCAGATCTCGACAATCGAGCATCAAGTCGGTGAATAGTCGAAGGAAGCAGGCGATGGGTGTAAAGAAAGTCAGGGGAAAGGGGAGGTAGGCGAGTAAGTAGAATAGCGAAGTGGCTTCGGCGTGATATCGAGGACCAGGGTCTTTGAAGGTAACTGTACCGAAGGAAGGAAGAAGTAGCCCGCCGCCAAGAAGGGCGGAAAGGGGAGTGGGGACGAGTTCCGCGGCTGAATCGGCCGCAAATTGCGGCGAAAAAGGTAAAAGTTGGCCGTGTAACTTTCTTCTCGTCGAGGTTAGCCCGTGGATTTTTGTTTTCATTTGATTACCCCGGCCCCGGCCCCGCGGCCGCCCCAGGGAGCCGCGGGGGTGCAAACGGTGGTTAGCAACGCGGGGGCGCGGAACTGGCCGGGGATAACTTCGCGAAAGCGCACCGCGAGATCCCGTTATTTTCACGGGTGGGAATCGATAGGGCCACCCACGTACACTCCAGCGGCGGCGTATGGCCGTCGACACGTTAGGTTGGGTCAGGTTAAGCCCGCGCTTAGCCCGATAGCGCCGCTAGGTCACCACGCGCGCTAGGTGTTTACATCGGGGAAGACCACGCGAGGATCCCAGGTGCCATGACCTACGACCAAAAAGAAGCCTCTCGAGCGCGCCTCCCTCTCTCTCTCTCTCTTTTCCTCTACCCCTCTCACTCTCTCTCTCTCTCTCTCTCTCTCTCTCTCACTCTCTCGCCTCTTTCATTCTCTCGCGCTCTCCTTCGATTTCTTTCCCTCTCTCCTTCCCCCTTTCTTCCCGCCTGCACCCTCTCAGCCCTCCCGCGACGCAGCTCGGGGGATTACTTTCTCATTTAGATTTTATCTCGCCGCCCGCCGATCTTCCGCCTCACCTTCGTTGCCCTCCTGCTCCTCGGCCATTTCCCGATTCCTCCTACCGGCCAGGTCCTTTGTTTTTACTAATTACCCGGGACATCAGCCATCGACCGGCGGCCTACCCACGTTTCATCCCCGTCGCGGGCTCCGCCGGTCATTAGGCGACTAGCCAAAAGGCTGTCCTTCGGACTGGCTTTACAAAGAAGGCCCTCCGTCTTCCTCGCTCGCGAGATAGACGAGGGGCGGACCATTGTGCGCCGGATCATCGAGCCTTGAGGTTGCCCATGAAGAATCTCGATCGGTGCACGTTGCTCTAAGGTTGTATCCTTTACTCCCTCGAATATTTCTCCATCGCTCGATAAGGTGTTCTAACTTAATGCCCAGCTCCTGACTTCGAACGTCGACGTGCCGTGAGCCAAACTCTCGGATGTTTTCCATCGACCACCTCGGCGTAGCCCAGGTAACCCTCGTGAAGGACTCGACGGCGGAGCGTGAATGATTGAAGGCTCGTACGAAGGGGCGGCACGGATGGACGGTGCAAGAAGGGTGGTGCGCGAAAGAATCCGAAGAGCATTGTCCATCGGGGTCGAAACTGTCGATGATGGAGGCCGATGCCGGGCGCAGCTGGCCCGGCAAAAAATCAGGCTCGATTGTTTTATCGCCCCTTACTACGCCCGGTGGTCAACCGGTCCTCCTCCCGTCGTTATTATGATCATCCGCGCGGAGGGTCGTCCCTGAAGGGCGCGGTGGAGGGGGCTGGGACGGTTTCATCCCCTTAGCCAGGGTCAGGCTGCGCGAGTCGCCGGCCACCGGCGCGCTCGCTCGTTCCTCCGCTCTGCGCCCAAAGACGCGCTCGTTAGGGGCAGAAGCAAAAAAATAAAAGATCGACCCGCTCGGGGCATCCTCGACGGGCGACGAAATCCAATTTTCCCCCTTTATTCCTGGCCAAGGTCACCCCTGTCTACCGACCAATGCCGCGCAGAGGCCGGTAAAAGAGAAGTGGCCTTCGGATGTGCCACATGCCACATGCACGGTTGTCCGTATATGCAAATCGAACCGGGCCATTGTGTCTCGGGGTGCCCCCTCCCCCCTCCCCCCCTTCCCCCTACCATCCTTCCCATCGACCGCCAACAAAAAGATCCAGGTCAAACTTTCATCCGGTTAAGAATTTTTATTTTTCGATCAGCGAAACAACAAAGGGGGTCACCCCGTCGTCGGGCACGAAGGAGAATGGGAGGGAGAGGGTAAGGGAAAGAGAGGAGACAACCATTCACCTTTCGGCGCGCGTAACGGTCGGGACAGTGCCGCCCTAAGACAATCGATACAATTACGCGGAACCGCCGCTGACGGTGGGAAGACGAGAGAGGGTCGTCTGCGAAGTCCCTCTTTTCTGCCCTGGCCACCCTTCTAGAACTTTTCCTCTCCCTCGTTCTTTCCCTCGGCGCTCCGCGGTGGCGCGAGGGGTGCGAATCGTTACGTACCAAGGCTCCGAGGACGAAGAAAAAGAGGAGGGCCAACCCCGTGGGTCCGGACTCGAGCGCTCGTGTCTCCATTTAAGGTGCACCCTCGCGTGCTTCTGGTCCGTTTGAAAAATCCATTTTTCCAGGAAGAGCACGTGTGTGGGAAAGGTCTTGGAGTGCCCTCGAATGGGCGGGGGGGAAAGAGTATTTTGGATCGCATTACGATTAGTTACGTTTACGTGGTGCGCACCCAAGTGTATTTCGATCGTGCACTCCGGCAGTCGTAATAAGATCTAGTCTCTCTATCGACGAAAGGCTCGCGCTAGGGAATGCCGCTGGAGAATTTCCAGAGGCGAGGCACGCCGGTCGGGGGTGGTCTAGCAACCCCCGTGGAAGCGCGATGGAGCGAGCTGCGGTCAGCGTTAGGATTCGAAATACGATGGTGTACGTACTCGGTTACGTCGCGTACGCAACGAGGTTGTGTTCGCCTTAATGTCAGAGCGCTGTGGAAGCACGTAACCATACCAACGTCTGTAATTCGTTGTTGTAAGCGACATCGAGACGAATACCTCGCCACCCGAATTGCTATGCGATACTGCATACCGTTTCTTTTATCATTCGTTTTCCACGAGTAACTCTCGATTCGTACACGTGGTCCAGCTCGCCTGGGAACTTCTTTCTAATTCTTCTCCATCGACCTCGGTCGCATAAAAAAACAACTAACATATATCCCATATATTGAATAACGCTTAAAGACCGAATGTTTTTCAAGAATATAAACAAGTTAAATTTGATCAACTTCTTCCTCTTCCTTCGCCAATATACATTTTAAAACAGTATCAAACGTATAGGGGAAAAAAAACTGAAATAATAAACATAAGAGTCTACAGTCGTGAGAAGGATTTAAAAAATCTATAATAGAAAGAAAAAATGTATAGCGCTTGAAAAGTTTGTACGATCGTAGAGCAAGTATGCGCCATCGAAGAGCTGGCAGAATCGTTAGGTACTTCGCACACCAAAGGGTCGATTCAAAGACAGCTGTACTACGAGAGAGCAGTTCAAAGATGCAGTTGCACGATTAATCGGCCGCGTTACGGTGCAGACCACGATACCAGGTATACGATTCGTCATTCTAAGGGACGAGAAGTGCGTAACGATGCTCTCAAAAAAATCGTTGTACGACGTTGTTTTATGGTCAGGCCTTTTACCCGAACGATCTATCTCCCATAAAGTACGATGGGGCAGGCTGCGGTCACCGGCAGGATTCGAAATACATGGTGAACGTGAAGTCCATTCTGGCGTGTACGCAACAACGGCGTGCTAACCTTACTGTCACGCCAGGGCCAAAGGGATGTAAAGCCGCGATAACGCCTCCAAATCGTTATTGGGTGCGATAGAGAGACCACCCCTCATCGTTTACCAACAGCTCTATCGTGGAAATGAAGTGTTGTAAACGCATCAAAAGCCGCGTTATCTAACGTTGTTACCAAAGTGTCGCGTACCTCCTTACCGGTATTTGGAAAAACTTCTTGAATCGATTTTTGGGAAACTCTTTGAGTACCGTTTGAATTCGTGCCTTGCGCGCGGGCATTCTCTCGTCTTATGGGATTGAAGATTCTTATGCTTCCCTCACTTCATTCGTAATCTGGATATAATATAAAAGCTCATAAAAGTATTAGCATTCTGTTTCGATCGAATATTTGGTTCAAAGTCTAAGGATATTGTACTCGCAATTATTATTCAGTCCTGTGATGATTTTAACGAATCTCGTTTCCTTTTGGGCACTTCAAAGAGGAGATATTTTCGTGAAATTCCAAAAATCTCTCGAAATATTTGTTGCGGATAGTGAGGTGCCCATATCCATAATTTTGTAGCACTCGCGGTTTACCAACTGTAAACCACCCTTCCGAGTATCTCGAATCGAGAATATGTTCATGATGATCATCAAATTTCCACGATTCCGTATCGAACTGCCCATCGATCGATATTGGTATAATTGCGATTAAGGTTTTTAAAGCGGAGCGTAACTTTTAATCGTGCTCATGAGGCATGATTACAGAGCGTTTTTATGAGTCTATCAAGATTATCAATTTCACATCGATGAAGGGTACGAATTCACTCCGCGCGTGGAGGCAAAAATTCATACACCTAACCATCGATTGCAACGCTGCCAGAATTGGATTTATCAAAACTGCACTCGTCCCTTAACCAAAAAATAACCGAGCCCAATGTTTGTTCCGAGCTCCAAAGCGGAGTTCCATACAACGAATGTAAAATCGCATATTGTCCTTTGAGGATTGCAGCAAAATTCCCCATGAAATAACGGATAATCCTTACAATCGGCGTCTCTTTTATCCTCATAACAAATACAGCTAGCTTTGAATACTTATCTAATTGATAAAATCACCACGGCATCCCCGCCGATCCCATTGTAAATCGCGAAAGCACTGATGCGCCTCCGATATCAAGTACGAAACCTTCCTCTAAAAAGTATCCAACGCTTCTCCCAAAATCCACACATCCTCGAGGAAGGACGCATCTACTTTATACAAGAAGAAAACGATAAAAGCCAGGAGGTAACGCCCTCATCTTCCCATCGCTTGGCCGCGAGATACCACGAAGCACGGCCTCCCCTTTAACCGCGCTTACCCACAAGGATCGTAGGAAATCGCAGGGGCGCAACGTCGGCGGCAACCGCGAATGCTCGATTCGAAGAGCAACCACGGCCGTTTGATCGATCTTCCTCCCTCGCGGGGGTGAAGGAAGAGGAATGAGGGGGGGGGGAGGCGCGGATTAAAAAGAGGGAAATCGTCGTATCATCCGTGGAGCGCCGTGGGACAAGTAGACGGGACGATTTCCGTGGGCCGGCGTCGGCACGCTGGCCATGAAAAGTTCTCTCCCGGCCGGAGAGCGGGTAGCTGCCGTCATTACGGAGTGGCTGTACAGGACGTTGTCCACCTGACGCCTCGATGCGCTGCGCAGCGCAAAACGCAGGAGCGCAGAGAGGCGCTTGAGCGCAGCGGCGAGCAGCGCGCGTGTGAGCCGGCCAGGGTGGGCCAGGAGGGAAGGACGGACAGAGATAGCCAGCGGGGGAGAGAAAGAGGGAGGAAGAACGAGAGAGAGAGAAGGGGCGTGAGAGGGAGGGAGAGCGAGAACGATGGGTGGCGAGAAAGAGAAGGGGGAAGAGCGAGAGAGAGGAGAGGCTCGATGAGCCGACGATCGCGAGAAGAGGGAGCGAGAGGGAGGACGATGGAGGAACGAGGAGAGAGTTAACCGGGTGGAGGGCCAGCGCGTCCGAGAGAGGGTTGGTGGCTCGCTTCGGTACGGTTTAGGCGGCGAGCGGTATGTGGTGCGATAGAGGCGGCGAAGAGGTGAGGTGGGGGTGCCCGGCACGGGGCCACGGCGCAGTTGCTACTCAGACACGGGGATGCTCGCAATGCCTCTATCAAAGGTTACCGAAATTCAGCTTAAATATCCCCGTTTACGCGGTGTTCGGGCCGTGCCGCTCGCAGGATCTCGCGTCCGCGTTCGCGAGGTGTCGGGAAGCGCCGAGGGAAGGGCCGGTGGTTTCTTCGGGGGATGCGCCGGGACGGGAAAGAAAAGGGGGTCCGGGAGAAAGAGAGAGAGAGAGAGAGAGGGAGGGAGAGCCACGGGGCGAGCCACGGGAAGAGCCCGTTTAATCGACGGGGCGAAGGGCCGTGGCGGAAGAGGCCCCAGGAGGCGATATCTCGCCGAGGGACCCGGGAGGAATGCCCCTTCGTTCTGGCCGCCTTCTACCAAGATCGCCATCCCGCGACGTACCAGCAGACACTGCCGAGTCGCGAGGAGCACGTGGGGGAGAAAAGTCCGGGAAACCACGAGGAGCGAGAGAGAGAGAGAGAGAGAGAGGGAGAGAGAGAAGGAAAGAGAGAGGGAGAAACAAAGTCCGTGAGGCGGAGAGCGTAGGAGAGAAGGAGAAGGACGGAGGCAGCGTCCCGACGCGTCTTACCACGACGCGCAAGGAGCGACGCCGCGCGCCTCTCTAGAAGGGGAAAGAGAGGAGATGGAGGGGGCGGCCAAGGGGTGGCCGCGGCGGGGGCGGCAAAGACGCTCATTCGTTCCTCGGGTCACGTGGCTCCCTTCTTACACCGGGCTTTTTCCTTTGCTCGAGCGGGAAATTTGAACGATCTTGGGCCAAGAGCCTTCGAGACTCGGGCCGTGCCCCGCGGATCATCGGACCCTCGCGATGACGATGCAAAACTCGATGACGACCCCCTCGGTCTCGCGCTTCCCTGGAATCCTTTCGAAGCTTACCATCGGTCCCCTTCCCCCTCCCTCGAAGCCCCCGGTATGGGATAGGAGATAGGGACTCTCCTCGATCGGGAAAGTCGCCTTAACTACCCCCTAATATCGGCGCCCACCCTTCCTTCTTGCTTCCTCCCGTTGTTGATCCTTCGTAACGCGTCTAGATGATTCTCGATTCGGCCTCGAAAGACGGAATAGCTTTGTCAAAATTGTCCGGCCCTTCCCTCGGCGATCAAGACGTAACGTTTTCACGGTACTTCGTTCGGCGTTGCTGATCGATGAACGATAATAACGGACGATAGAAGCGGGTTCGATTTAATGGAAAATTGGTCGATTTCGATTGTCTCGCGTTTGGCAATAATGGGGGTCGGATCAACGAGTTCCTCTTCTTTCTGTTTCAGACGCGTCGCACTGTGTTGTTATGTGTTGTCATAGTTATTTCATTGAAAAATTAATTTCGCCGTTTCCGAAACACGCACCGATTTCTGTCTGTGAAACACAAAGTCTGAACAACTCCTCTTAAGTTTTGCCGAAAGGACTTGATTATTTAGAGAGCTTACTTTCGAGCGTTCCTGATTTCAAAATTACGACAAGTAAGAAGACGACGAAGAAGAAGAAAAAAAGATATAAGAAATCAAGAAAAAACACGAAAAAGCACAAAAAAAGAGAAGAAACGAAATTAAACAAAAGCATTGCCTTAAAAAGAAGAGTATACCTACACTGTCGAAGGAATAAGCGAGAGACACAGGGGGGAAAAGAAACAAAAGAAACACTTTAGACGCATACACAGTAAATTGTAAAGATATGACTAAAGTATATTTTTAACAAGTTTTGAGAAACTTTAGATTTTAAACATAAATTTTAAAAGCGAAAAATGAAAAAAAACGATAAAATTCTTAATAACTAAAAATGTGATCTAAAAGTCGTTGCTACCAACAGAAGCCTTATGTCCTTGTTTCAATTAGTTCGGTTCCAAACGTAAGTATACCAACCCCTCTATTAAATGTTGCATGGCATGCCGCACGCTTCGGTCCAACCAACTTCTTCGATTCAAACTTTCTGCGCGCTTCGATCTCAATTTTCATTACGTAAAATCCACGATTACTCGCGTATTTGGCATTGTATCTCCCTTTTTGCTAACACCAGCGCGAGCTCTGGTACCCAATACGCCCTATTTACTCTCTTCGTTCCAATAACGATGCCCTACTCGAGGGCGATCTCCGAATGAAACGATAAATCTTCGCGGGACGCGTTTAAGCGTATCGTGCAAATAACGTTGCGCTTAACGTCGACTGTTTTACAAGTTAAAATAATGACAGCCCTCGTAGCACCGCGTACCTAACAACGACCACTATAAAACTTAGCCAGCGTAACGTATACTTTCGCGCCCATAGCCTGCCTACTGTGACTGCTCGTTGATGCATACTGACGCCGTTCCGACACTTATTACAGTAAAACAGTTAAACGGCAAAGTGTTCGTAATAATAGCTACTACTGTAATGCCTACTGTTACCCGTAGATTCGCCATTATTCCTATTATCGTCATAATACGCAGATTATCGAGTAGCGGAGAACGACTCTATGACTACCCTCCAGACAAACCCCCGAGCCCGATCCATTCGAACCACGAAAATCCCCGGTTTCCATCGCTCCGCTTTGGCCCGGCCGATCTGGAAAAATCCGGGAATCGATCTACCGTTACATCTCGTTCGATCGAGGCAGAGGCTCTTCCAGCCGGCCAAATGGCCTCGAACGGGCTCTACGGAATCAAATAATTTGGGTAGTACGTTTCGAATCGAATCGAGGCGAGCATTAAATCCGCGGGGAATTGGGAAGCGAAGCGAATGGAGGCGCGGCGAGTGGCCGGGGCTCGGGCAAAAAATGATTTCGGCGGGGCCATTTCGGGGAGCTCGGGCGAGAACAATGGCCGTAGGAAAAATCATTGAATTTTCCGTGCGCGATGACGCACCGGAGGTCCGGTGCCAGCCCCGGGAGCCGTACCGATGATCGGAAGGGGGTGGGGGCGGCTGGGGGGAGCGGAACGGTATGGGCTTCGATTTGAAATTTCCTATTTCCCGACTGCGTCGAAAACGAAGTACCGCATGCAATGTAGCGGTGCACGCGGGTACGTTTCACCCGTTCTGGAAGGAAGGCGTACGTGGGCGGGAGGAGGAGGAGGAGGGTGAGGAGGGGGGAGGGGGGAATGCAACGGGGTTGGGGGCCTCGACGAGGCACCGGAATACCGGCAACGCCGCGCTCGAACGGAATATTTTTTCGATGATTTTCAAACACTGGCATACTCGTACGGGGACGTGCAGGCGCGCGAGTCTATCGTCCCCCTTGGCTGGGTTCGTCGATGGTTGTTGCACCGGGTATGCAAGCAGGGGGTGGCGGTCGAGAGCGGAAAGGCGTTAGGGTGTCTCGGGGTGGAAAGAGGAGGCGATGCAACGGTGTCGATGGCGGCAGGAAGCGGAGAGAGACGGGGCGCGTGGAGTAGAGGGTGCACGCCGAGGCTCGAGAAGAGAGAGCGAGAGAGGAGGGAGGGGGGAGGAGGGGGTGGGGGGACGGGTGCGATGGAGTGAGAAGGAGCGAGCGGAGAAAGCGGGGGCAGTGGCGGGCCTGCATGCATTTTTTTTCCACACCCCGCGTATTGATCCCGGAGTCATTCAAAATGGCGGCCGGGGCCGAGTCAGCCAATGACTGCCTGAATCGATGACTGCAGCGAGCCACCCCCGGACCGGCCAATGGGAGGCCAATGGGAGGCCGCCGCACGCCGTTCTCTGCGGGAACCACCACCCCGATATACGAGACACCGGCCTACTGCATTCTACGTGTTAGTGCCCCTTGCGAGCGTGTGCGCCTGTGCTTTGCGCGCCGGGTTGAGCTCGTCGATGACCCGGGACACGTCGATGATTTCCACGGAAAATACCCCCCGCCTGCCGCCCGCCGCCCCAAAAAAGGCGAAACTTCCGTCGGCCGCCTGGCCGGGCACCTCCGGGAGGAGAGCGCGGTAGCCTCGATCAACGGCTGTTGCACGCCACCCCCTCGCCACCCCCACGCCTGCTTTCGCGAAATTACTCGCCGCGGAAAAGTACGCTCGAAGGACGGGCCTTGGTCACTCGCTGCACACGAGGCGAGCCGCCACCCAGCCGGGAGGAATCCGCGTTATCCCCCTCGTTGCTCCTGGCATTCCATCGAATCGAGCTCGAATTTAGAAACCGATATCATGAGCAGGCCCTCGGTACATTTATATCCCCCTTAAGGGGTTTGGATTCGTGGCGTTGAAGCGACAAAGCCCAACTCTTGGCTCGGCCTTCTCGTAGTTTGGACGGGGTAGGAACGATTTGATTTTTCCGGATTGTTCTTCGCTCGGAGCGCGTGGATTGCTCTTATTAGCTTAGACCTTTATCGGCAAGACCTAGGATTAGTTCCTAGTCGCGACGTTCGAATTTTTCCGCGAGCATCATCGAGATAGCATGAATGTACAATGATAAACGTGCGTAGCATCAACGTTATTGAGAAATCCATCGCGAAGTATTTTTTGGGCTAAAGGTCCAGCTCGATATACCTCCCATAATGGATAACGACCGTTAAAAACCAAAGCCATCCTTCGACTACGATGGTATACCGAATGGAGGGCCGATAATCGATCAATCGCAATCCATTACCTCCGTAACATTCGATACGATGCCTATACTTTGCACTCGATGTATAACCGTATAACTCGTCTTGCCACGGCTAGAGCGTATAAACCGATGCGGTACAAGCGCCTCCGAATTTTTCCACGCGACACAAGTGCCCTATGCGGTACGACACGGAATCGACTTTGAACAATAGATCGGGGATCGCGTCGGGGCTTTCCCGTTCGACGCCAAAAATGAAAAGCAAATAAAGCCCGGTCGAGTAAATCCGAGCGAAGTACGTATTCGGCGCCGCGGCAGTATCGCGCACGAGTGCAGGGAGCACGCGAAACTTTATCGCGAAAGAGGGGACAATCCAGGGCCGCTATGAGCGTATTATTCTGCAGCGGCGCGATATCTATCGCGCTCCTCCGGCTTCGTTCGATCTGGAGCGACTCCGTTATCTTGGTCACCTTGATCCTGGCTCCGCTTCCCCTTATCTTATCTCCGCGTCCACGCGCGCCCGCGAAAAATGGCCGCCTGTGCACCGAAATCACCGGTTCGGCGATCGGCGTCGGCCCATCCGATCCAGGCGCATAAATTTCCCGTCGCCGCACTCGTCGCTCCCGCTTTGTCGACGGCGCGCGGGGCAAAGGGAATGTCGAAACTGCGCGAGGCACGAGGCACGATTGCATCACGGCCCGCAGCGTGCGGTGCGCTGCATTACATCTGTGTGTGCATATGTACTTAGATTGGCTCCTATTGACATAGCCAGAGACGACGGTGGTGGTACAGTCGGGAAAAATGCGAGCGACGCGATCCACGGCCTCGTCGCGCCGTGTCCACGACGTGTTTCGGCGGCCTTTGATCCGCTGCCGCGATTTTCCGCCCGGATTCTCGCCGAGAAAAGTCCTCCCTGCCCGTTTTCCCCGACCGCCGCCCAGGGAGGATCGTTTGCGCAACCGAGGCCTCGGCCTCTCCTTTCGGTCATCCTTCTCTGGATTCTCCAGGGCAACGTCGATGGGATCTCCTCGTCGAGCGCCCTGGCGATCGCGCCTATCGCGACGCAATCGAGGAACCTCCGCTTTAATCCAGGCTCGATCCGTTGGTCGTTGGAAGCGACTCACGAAGGAGCCTGCGTGAAAAGTATTATTCCTCCCGCACCGCCTTTCTGGTGACACCGCTATTCGAACGTGTCGCGTTTTTATACGGTTATAATAGTCTCTAACGGATCTGCGGACATGATCGCTGCCGGTGGATGCGCGATTCCTGGGCAGATGTTTTTTTGATGATCACCGTCCGTGTTGGTCATCGAGCAGGCCTTAACGAACTCGCGAAGTTCGAGCGAGCGGTTAGGTATACCGATGATTTGAATCGCAGTAATTAACGATTAAAGATTAATTTGCCAGTCGCTACCGCGAGCGTAAATCTTTAACGAGCGACTCGGGCAGCAGTACGCGTCCAGTGTTTCATTCAGTAGCCCCCTGAATATTACATGCATCGCATAATTGAAAAGTATGGAGCATTATAAGAATCGATGGAGTGTTTTACTTTCTTTTTTACAAATTTGATGTGGAGGCGCGTAAAGCGATGATCCGCGATATATCCTGCATTATAGTGAGTGTTTCTGTCCGATCGAGAGCGAGATCTTTGCGAGCCTCGAAGGCTCGATCCGTGGTCGAATTCCAGCAGATCGGTTACAAATCGTGCTCGCCTCTGGGAAGGATTCGGTCAAGCAACCGCCGCGATAGAGGGGCGGTACGAGCGTCCGTACACTTTCTGACGCAGCTGTACTAAGTGCACGATGGAATGGTTTTTCTAGCGCGGGCAGTTTTTCTATTAAGCTTCATTTGTTTCTTTCATTGCGTAATGCGCCGGACGCGTCGCTCATTTCATCCTACTGCCGAGTACTCCTACCGTTAGAATTCTTAATCCGGGTTGCAGTTTCGATGACTCGTGTGCTTCTGGTTCTTTCGATCCTCCAGACTCGGCCGCGATCGATGGATCGGCGTTAATCGAACAACGCCCACCACTCGGTTAGTGATCGCAAAAAAAATCCCGCCACTCCGGCCATCGACCCGAAGGTAGGCTCGATTGGATTTTCAAAGGCAGTTTGACGCTCAAATTTCGAAAACGATTTTCCACCTGACCCAAAAAAAAAAAAAGAATACTCGATCGCAATACCCCCAAAGCCCTCCAACGATCCCTCCATTTCCACATTCCATTCGATCGATCCCTCCTCGAATACATCCGAAAGATGAAAGGCCGAGCGAATATAATCCCTCCGTAACCGAGGAACGATTACCAGGAATTCTTAACGGTCGATCAGGGCGGCATTAGCACGGACAGAAACCTAAGAACGAATAACCCTTTTCCGCACTCGTTCTACCCTCGTTCCTTACCTCGCCACCAGGCGTCACCTCTCCACGGGGTGGTTCTTTCGCGCAGGGGATGAATCGACGAGGCGACTTCAAGCGAGCAGCGGCCGGAATTCCCGAGTTAAAATTCAATCCAGAACGGTATTGGTCCCGACGAGAGGACGCTATATAACTTAACCGGATAAGAGCGTTTCGTCGTGACGTTAAACCGGAACCCCCTCCCGGTTCGTATGCAAAATCCCTCGGCCGAGGTTAGACTCGCGGTAGGATGTCAGCGTTGCCGGCTCGAAGGGGCAAATATTTATCGCGCGATTGGTCGCATAAAGTTCGGCCACTGCCGGCTCGAAGTTAAGGTTCGAGCGGTTGGCCCCGAGCACGAAAAGTCGGGGGTGGGCGGCCCGATCGAAAGCGGCGGGGATCGGGCCACGAAGACAAATGTCTTCCTACGCAAAGGCGTACGCTCTATCAGCGGATTCGATCGGGTCGATTCGCGCAGCGCCGGCACAACTGGCCGCCAAGATGCAAGTGCACGTGCACGTCGTATGCAGCAAGTACCGCCTGTCCGTTGGCCCCTGAAGTCCAGCTGCCGATCGGGAATCGGGATCGGGATTGGGATCTAAAATGTTGCGCGGATGTGCGCCGGGCGTGTGTCCGCGCGAATGCCCCGCATATGTACCTGCGCGATCCACCCACCCTTCGGAGGCTCGACTCTCACCTGTTTTTGCCCTCTTCATTTGTAATTTAAAACGAGCCTCGATTGCCCAATGCGTTCCACGTACTTACTTTCGGGGCCCGAGGAGACGTGCCCTCCTTCTCCCTCTCCCCTCGCGCCTCTCCTCCCTCCGCCCTCCGCCCACCCCCGCGCTCCTACCTGCCCGTACGAGGTGCCGTTACGGGCTCTGCGTAATACCACCGAAATTCCTACCTCGGTAACAGCATGTTACGAGCGGAAGTTCGATCGCGATCGCTGTACCCGGACACTTTCCTCCGTACGTTGAGTGCCAAGAATGCCGAAGGGTGGACGCGGCACAGTGCGGATATTCCTTCCGGGGATTTTTCGGGAGGACGAGGGCCGTTTGGTTTATTTTCGAGATCGATCCACTAAGATCGTTTGGCCGGTAGGCGTGTGGTATTTTCAACGAGTTTCGAATCTCGGGGTTGGCACGTCGCGGGCAAGAATTCGGGGATAATGGATGAGATCTGAAGAGGAATACTTTTCGATACACGTTTCGATCCACGTTAGACACATCATCGTGGTTGATACGATGTGCTCGCTTAATTTTAGTGTATCATAAAAGAGCGAGTTAGAAGCTTATAAAGTTACGATCGACTTCCAAATATTTTCCGTAAAATCCTCCTTGTATTACATCGCTTCTCTATCGCGGATGATATTTATCTTCGATCGCCTTTTCAATTCCCCTACGCGAACTCTGGCCGTATCATCGATACCCCTCGAGATAATCGAAAAACGACTTCTCGCGCGAGGCGGGCGATCGAAGACGCGTTCGAGAGGGAAAGAAGTGTCCCCAGGGGCGAAACTAGACGAGGAGCCACCATTCCACTCCGGACGGTCCGGCCCATTGGCTAATTTTTTCACGGTCGGCTCATCCCGTGCGCACGTGCGTCCTAACGACTAGAGAGCGGGAGGAGGGGCGGGGAGGGGGAGGGAGGAGGGCGCGAGGGTGGTGGCCGCCGGACGGAGCGGCGTAAGGGCTCCTTTGTCGCTTTCTTTTCCGCCGCTCTTCCGGAGGCGAGCAGGTACCACGCAGGGTGGATGCTGCGTACGTGTTGGCCCAGCGGTGGGGGAAAAAAAAGGGGGACGCGCCTCTCCGCCCCGGGGACCCACACCTCCACGTGGCGTACACGTGGAAAAAAGGACGAGGCCAGCGTAAAAAAGCGGCGCGTGGGGGTCGCCTTGTCGGCGGTGGGGGGTAGGAGCGGGCGAAAGAAGGGAGGGAAAGGACGCGCAAAGGGTGGAGGGCGGCCGGGAGGCGACGGAGCGACGGGCAGGGAAGGAAAGAGAGGGATGGACGGCGGAACGAGTGGAGGGGAAAGACGTTGCCGGAGAGGGGAGGGACGTAGAGCTTGGCCGGTGGTGGGGCGGCCACGTTAGACGAGCGAGCAGAGGGGCGGTAAGGAGAGTAGGGGTCGTCTATTCGACGAGGAGGGTGCGTAAGACGGGCAGGATGACCATCGAGCACCCTCCGCCGCGAAACGAGCATCGAGGAACCGTCCGCTGGAAAGTCGACGTCCTTCTCGAGGTCGACGATCCACCCCTCGATCGTCGATCCCTGGCTCGGTGCGTGTGCGAGAGTCGATCGGAAAAAGGGAGATTCTCGAGCGTGTAAATCTCTTCCCGGAAAGACCGAGGTTCCTCGTAAGGTCGAACGTCGATACTTTGGGCTCGAGATTATCGATTTTCGGCAAAGGCCTCGAGCTGGACTCCGCGAGGTGGAAGATCCAAGCACGAGGGACGGCTACGCGCCGAGGAGGGATAAAAAAGACGGCCTCCCCGTTCCCCGGCGGTGCAGTTAGTCACGCGTGCGTTGCCATACGGGGCACGCACGAGGGAGGAGGCCATTTTTATACGATGGTCCCCTTCTTTTTATTCGTACCTCAGACTGCCGTCGCTACACCCCCTTATAGAAGCCCCCGAGAATTTTTCGGTCAGTCGAATTCGTCGGTTCGTAACGTTAGCACGTCTCTGCGCCTACGAAAAACGCGAGTCGAGGATCTTGCCCGATATCGTTCTTCCCCTCCGAGTGCACAGTCCCGCGACTCGTCGAGGAAAATTCTCGAGAGGAGCACGCAGCGAGGTACGATCCGGTCGAGATCGCGGACTCCGCTCGATCCTCGAGGATAAACTCCCAAAAAGGAGGGGGGGGGGGGGGGAGTAGGGGCAGGGGAAAAAAATGGCCCATGTTTACTTTCGCGCTGCAAGATATCCCGAAGGATAGATATCGCGGACGAGGTAGGAGAGGTAATCGGTTCTCGCACAGCCGCTTTCTCGGCGCTCTCCTCTGCGGGAGAAAGGCCGAAAGGCGGATGCACGGGTGGGAAGAGAGAGGAAAGTCGCCCCACTCTCTTTCTCATCCCTTACGACGCTTACCCCCGTTCGAGACGTCGGCGGAGTCGGCGGCGGAGAGTCCCCCACCCACCCACGAGCGGGGTGAAGCGGGAGAAAGCGGGAGGAGAGTTTGAGGAAAAGGGGGAGACAGAGCGCGCGCCACGTACCGTGGGCTGGTGGGGGCAAAGGAAAAGAGGGGTGGCTTGAAAACTCCTGTCCTACGGCGACCTCAGTTTTTCGTCCTCCCGGAGGTGGATTTTCGTCGTGGGAGGACCCGGTTGGGGTCACGCGTCCGTCCACGGGCACCTGGGCCCGTGGCCAGGTCGGTAGGGCCCTCGATCGCGGGGATCTTAGATCGCGAAGGGAGCCCCGAAGGCAGCCCGGCGGCGGCCAGAAATTTCGCGACCGCGCACCACCTAAGACAACGCCCCTACCCGAACACGCGTTCTTTAAGGCACGAGGGGGTGGCTTTTAGTCAGACGCACGCGGTCTGAGAAGCGCGCCACCACCGGCCCCCGACGGAGAAGGACTTAGCGTTTCTCGCGAGCCGCAGACCCGAGTCAGTTTCGGTTCCTCCTCCGTCAAGGACTCGAACGCGGAAGAGGAGAGAGCTTTTTCCCCCGTCGTACGTCGTCGTCGTCGTCGTCGTGAGTCGTTGTAGTTGCCCTCGTCTTCTGGATAGGAAGAATACGCTCTTGGCTTCGACTTCGAGGAGTTCCTACCAACCCGAAGGAGAGTGCGATACCTTGTTTCGCGCGTGCTGACGCATCTCGACCTACCCGATCCTCCGTAAGGATCCTTCAGTAAGGGATCCTGGATTTTATTCTCGGAATAAGGACTCGCCGATCTTGTGTCTCGCCGACGTGCCCTCGGTGATTGGCCCAAGGGGAGATGTATAGGGATAGCTAGAGGGAGAGGACAGTGACGTTGTTGGTTCGCGACTTAAAACCGCGCGTGGAGGCGATGCCCGCTTTGCTTGTCCACTTTGGCTCGCTTCCTTTTTTCCTCCGATTTTGGTCACTTTTCCCCACTTTCGACCAACCACCACCTATTCACCCCCTCCATCCCCCTATTCTCGGCCCTGACATGCCCGGTACGTCATCGTCGTCTGCAGTGTTTCGTCGCGATCGCGGACGGCCCGTTCCTTTCTTAATCCTGGCCCGGGACCGGAAATGGAGTGCCTTGGTAAGATACAGAGTAACGAATCGGTGACGGGAGAGAGGAGACGCGGGAAGGAGCACTGTCGCTCCACGAGGGATCCGACGAGTTTCCGTGTGTCGCTTTAAAACTCGAGATCGTCCAGTGGAAAGTGAACGTGACGAGTTTCTTGCACGCAAACGATGCGGATGACTCTATACAAGGTGATGCGAACGCTCCTGAGCAGTGCTCGTCGAAATCTTTTCAACGAGGCCCACGATTACGCTCTTAACACCGCGGAATTTCGTTTCCGCGACAATCAAAATCGGAGACCTTCGATGGCTGAGCCATGGCGCGTCGTGAAGTCTGGGTGCGGAATTTGGAGAAAAATCAGCCTAGACGTTTGTTCGATGCGTAAGAGCGTAGGGTGCGGAAGAGTCGAAAGGCTCGACCCTTTCGGATAATAAACACAGGTGTTCGACGGTTTATCGCCGCTAACGCAAATATAATCGCCGCGCTCGACGATCGTTCGTCGAGTAACACGGCGAAATGCACCGGTTAAACTCGAATGTGATCGTGTATCGGACGCTAAATTCGACGTCGTTAACCGTAATGTATCGCTGATATTAAACACGTCCGCACTCTTCATACGCGACAGGCTCGGAAATTTTCCAATCATTTTTGCGCCTCTCCATACGTCTCGCGATCCCCGCTCGCTCACCTCTTCCGCTTCTAATGCTAATTTCGCTCACATCCCCCAAATTTAAAGCGCGAAAGGCCGCTGAACCTGTCGCGACGGCAAGACGTTCTCGCTTACCTTACTTTCGTGTATCATCGGATCGTAATGACGTTGAGGATAAATTCCGAGCCAAAGTAACCGGCGAACCTGCCACGATTCGCTTAATATCAAAATCGCGTAAAACTCGGAGCTCGATGCGTAAAACGCGAACGTCCCTCTGTAATATGGCTCGATGAAAGTGAATAGTGGTCTGCTCGTAAATATCGTCCCCTGAGAAAATCTCGACGAATGTCGTTCGACTTATCGAACAGAAGATGCGCGAAAAATCTTTTGACAGTTTTCCGTTAATTTTGAGGGGTTTACGTGAGATCCGCGAGATCCAGCGATAAGCGAGTTTCTCGGAGCAAGGCGTACGAGCACGTTTTCTATTCCTCTCCTTTCCTCATTCTAATCCTCGGTACGGGGTGACACGAGTATACACAGTAGTGAATTTGACGTGCGACTCTACTCTGGCTCGACGTCGTCTCGATCGTAATACGATTAGGTAGAAGCAGTGAACGAAATTCGGGCACCGAGATGACGACGTAACGCGTGTTTCGCGGCCCTTGTAGAAAACGACGGTCTCGAAAGGGAAATCGTAAGAGGCTGTCGTCGAACGATCGAAAAAACGCACACGTTTCTCGCGTTACCTGGACAGACTCACGGGGACACGCGATTCGTTATAGCGGTGATCTTGGGAGGAACAAAATAGCGAGGCGCAGACTTTTGGGGAGGGAGAGTAAATCGACGCGGATTTTCCATACGGATGACGACGATGGACGATGTAAAGGAAGGAGCGAAGAGAGTTTTTGGTGCGATCGTGCTCGAAAAATAATGAAAGTTCGGCGCGTCCGCTTGCATGCTCGCGCGAAATCGCGACGGTAATTGTAGAAGCCCCTGGTTCGAGGAGGAGCATGCTTCCCCGATGGCCGAGCAATCGCGCCGAGGTAGGAAGGCCCGATCGCGAATGACACCTTTCCTTTCTGAATTGCAGCTTCGAGCGGGAGACGCGTTGCAGCGAGAAATTCCCGCGCAGGAGAGGAAGACTGGACAAAGCGGAAGAAGCAGAATAAGACGAGCAAAGCAGAAGCGGAAGCACACGAGAGCGGAAGAAGAGCGAAAGCTGGACGCATAGAAGCGGGGTCGCGACGAAAGTGATCGGATTAGGGAGATTCGCGGAAGGGAGAGACCGGAAAGAGACGAAAATCAGAAGAGCGGAGAAGGAAGGAGGTCGGAAGGAAGCTCGATAGAGAGAACCCCGCGCCGCATACATATATATTTCAGTGTGTTCAAAAAACGAGTGTACCTAAGTGCAATATAATTAAACCTAAACGATAATAAGAAGCAACCACAACTACCATCGACGATATCGGTAACGACGAGCGGTAATCGATAATCGAGATAGAATTCCTTTTAAAGAATTAAAAACCCTAGAGTCGCATTTCGAGGAGGGGTCGTCGACGGACGCGAGGAAGAGGACGAAAATCGCGGAAGGAAGAGCAGAGGACGAAAACGGAGTGCCGGGAATCCCGAGAGGAGGACTGCCGTCCCGCTTAAAAAAATCACACGAGTTCTATACATCCGATACGCGAGCGATTCGCCGCCACCGGTGGCAGTGCTCGCGCATAACACAAACGCACACACACACGCACGTACACGCACGCACATCAACATAACGGGGCTAATACTCAGGGCAAAACGGGACGAGCAGTATCATCCGCGAGTGCGATTTCTCCACCCGTTTCTCCAATCCGCACGAGGAACTTCGCCCGACGTAATTCGCGTCCGCACGGACCGACCTTCTCGTTTACACCGTCCGGGCTGGGCAATCCTGAATTTTAACCTGAACTTAAGTGTATGATAGACTTTAAGTTAGATAGACGAAAAAATAGGCTGTTCTCCTTCGTCGGAGGACGTCCGCTCGCGCGCGCGCGCAATCATTCACGCCACAATACATACGCACACGGAGACACGCACGTACAGACACACACCCACACACCAACACGCTCTGGCGCACGGTAAGCGCAGGAGGAAGGAGCGATAATAACGTACGCCGAACCGCGGAAACGCACATAAACGCACGTAAAATCGACAATCTGTGTACGCACAGTATATCTTATCGAGATCGATAATCGGGCCGAGAGGAGCGACCATCGGTGAAATCGGGAGCCGAAATCGGTGGTGGTCCTTCTGGCAGTGAGGGGGCGACCGTGAAGAGCGGTAAGGAAGAGCAGAGGGACGACAGGGAAATAGGAGAAAGAGGGCGTGGAGGAATTATCAGAAGAAGTTTCATGAGCCAAGTAGCAGGCAGCGGCAGGCCCGGGAAGTCGCAGCAGGTGGCGAGTAACTGACGTTGCCCGCCGCCCACGTCGAAGCTCGACGCGAGGATCGTTATCGTTACGACGATCCTGGGCTGAACAAAGCGGCGGAGCGAGAGGAGAGATAGGAAGGAACGGCGGCGAGCGCGGAGGTGTGCCGGCCGTCGAGCTGCTTACCGGAAGGGGTGCGAAAAAGCGGGCAAGCTGCGCCGGAAGGGGGTAGCCCGGGCTTCTCGCGAAGGCCTCAAAATTTCGGACGCGACGGCGGCCCTGGACCTGCGAGCCCAGACGCAAGCCCAACCGGACTTTGGCTTGGACCATCAGCAACACCAGCAGCAGCAGCAGCAACAGCATCACCATCAGCACCAACAGCAGCATCAGCAACATCAGCAGCAGCAGCAGCAGCAGCAACAGCAGCAGCAACATCAGCAGCAGCAGGGCCAAAATCCAGAGTCGCGTCCTCACCATCACCTTCAGCAGCATCACCATCATCAGCACCACCCGGGGAATCATCTCCACTCTGGCGATTCGGGGGGTGGGATAGGAGGTGGCGGAGGAGGTGGCGGCGGCGGAGGCCCTGGCGGTGGCGGTGGCGGAGGAGGAAGCGGCGGAGGTGGAGGCGGCGGTGGTGTTGCTGGTGTTGCTGGAGGAGGCGCACCCGGATCCGAGCCTGACAGGATCGTCGGTAGGATCCACGACGACGAGGAGGAAGACATCACCGAGAGGGAGGACGAGGAGGAGGACGAGGATCCCTGCAGTTCGCCCGAGCCCGACCTTGAAAACGAAACCGAGCCTATGGAGGTCCAGGCGTCGGCCGTCACCGCGGCGGCCGCGAACCTGCACGCGCTGCGCCAGCACGTCTTTAAGATGTCGGACTATTGGCAGCAGCCGCAACGCGGCCCGCCTCAGCACTCACCGGGGATACAGCACAGTCCTATCTCGAACTCGCAGCAGCAGCAGCAGCAACAGCAGCAGCAGCAACACCAGCAGGTGCAGCAGATGCACAGCCCCCTGGGACAGCAGCAGCCGCAGCAGCAGCAACAGCAGCAGCAACAGGCCACGGTGTCGCAGGTGCAGCAGACCGCCAATTCTGGATTAGGACAGACCGCCAGTCCTCAGCAGCAGCTGCAGCAGCAACAGCAGCACGCCATGTCGATGAGCCAGCAAGCCGCTCAGGGAGCGCAACATCAGTCTTCCCCCGCACCGACGACGCCGTCGCCGCAGGCCGATCACCAGGGCGCCATCGCCTCCAGCATGGCCCAGAGCCTTCATAACCTGGCCCAGGCCCAGCAGACCATGTCCCAGGCCTCCAGCCCCTCGCTAGCGGTCCAAGCCGTCCAGGCGGCCCAGGCCCTCAATCAGAACCTGGGACAGGCGCTGACTCAAGCCCTCACGCAGAACATGCAGCAGAATCTAGGACAGACGCTTCAGCACAGCTTGACGCAGAGCCTGACGCCGAGCCTCTCGCCTCAGCAGCAGCAGCAGCTGTTAAATCAGCCGCAGAATCTGAGCCAGGCGAGCCAGAGCCTCCAGCAAAACATCCAGAGCCAGGCTCAGAACCTGTCTCAGACGCTGCAGCAGCAAGCGCAGAATCTCACCCAGAACCTCGGCCAGAGCTTGAGCCAGCAAGCCTTGCAGCAGCAGGCCCAGAACCTGACGCAGAACCTGCAGCAGCAGGCCTTGAACATGGCGGGCACCATCGCCCAGAACGGCGCCCTGGCCGGCATGAACATGTCGGCGAATCAGCAGCAGAACTCGCAGAACTCGATGCTGAGCCCTGGCGCCACCAGCCAGGATTCTCACGATGCCACCCTCACGGAAAAACTCGTCAACGAGTTGCAGGTGAGAACGCGCGAGCGAAATTTCGGGAGGGGCGGCCGCCGCCCCCCTCCTCTGCGCCCCTCCCCGCTTTCCCTCGGCCGATCTCGGCAGACTCCCTCGGACGTACCTCGGGAGAGCAGAGATAAATAACTGGGACGAGGCAACCGCGATAAAAATGCATAATGCGCCGATAAATAGGGTCGTTCACTCGCGCCGACCGACGCCGCGGACAATACTTTCAAACAGTTTCTATTTACGGAGAAAAATATTTATTCGCTCTCGAGCACGTCGACGCATCGAGGCCTCCTCGCCTCGCCTTCCTACGGAGCTAGCGAGCGTTTACCTCGAGTTACGATGATCGTTGCGATTCCCTGCAAATCCTTTCCGAAATCGAGGGGAAAAAAAACGCATCGCTGTGCTGTCGACGAGTTGCGCAAGTCCAGTTTTGTTTTCACGCTGCAAGGTAAGATGGGGGTTCGCCTCGTTTCAAAAATCAACTTTGCCTCCTCCCACCGCGATAATAGCTCCCGCTTAAGCAACGCGGCCGGGTAGCTTCTATCGATCGAAAGATTTGGGCGTTTCGCCGGTCGTTTCTGCTTTTGTCGATTGTTTGAATCCGCGACTGTACCGAGATACAGTGACCACGGTTCACGCACACCGGGATACGTTGACTTACCGCATTACGTACTTACACACGTACGCCGGGCAGCGAGATTGAGAGGTAGATGGAGCGAGAGGGGGAGTGCGAGCGAGTGAGCGAACGAGTGAGCGAGGAACAGAGGGAGAGATAGAGAGAGTGAGAGAGAAAGAGAGACGTGGCGAGGGCGAGAACGAGAGAGCTGAGGAGAGAAAGAGGAGGAGAGAGGCAGAGAGAGAGAGAGAGAGAGAGAGAGAGAGAGAGAGAGAGAGAGAGAATGTGTGTATGTGTATCCGTGCATGCATGTATAAACGCGCGCGCACGAGCACGCACACGCTAGATTCACGGTACCACAAATGCAAACGCGGCCCACGCACACCAATGCCAGGGAGATGCAGATACGTCGTCTCCCGGGGTTCTTGACCCGCGCAACACAGATAATACCATACGCATACGTCATACGGTACGCCGAGAAGATGTTCCCAAGAAAATATCGCGGCATGTTTCTGCGATGGCAAAGCCCGTACGACTCGATACGGAGAAACGGAATGCATCCACTGCGTATCCAAGTCGTCCGTAGCGGGAAACCCCTGGACTTTTTTTTCCTTAGGACGACGCCTCGAGCACGATCATCGCCCTCTCTACCCCCAAAAACCACTTCCAATTACGATATTCTCAATTTTCGCGAACCTCGAGGCTCGTCCGAAGCGCGCCGGTTTTTTTGTTTGCACCCGAGAACGAACATCGCTGTTTTCCGTAGTCTCTACCGGCGCGTTCCAGTAGACGATGTCGATGTTATATTAGCTGCGTCTTCTGAGACGAAATAACGATTTTTTTTCCGTGCGCTCCGGCGAAAAGGGGGTGGGGTTTGTAATAACGACGGTTAGAGGAAAAGGAAAAGGGAATTGGACTAACACGAGCCTCCTGTCTTGCCCGATAGTCTCGTGCGGCGGGGCTTGGAGGTGCGGGAGGCGCTGGCGGAGGTGGAGGAATGGGCAACATCAGCGAACGCACCCTCGAGGAATGCTGGTCCACCCTGCAACGAGTGAGTTGAACACTCAGCCCGTTCACAAGGCCCTTATTATTCCTCCTCATGCCTGTCCTGTAGTTTCTTATTTTATTTCGCCGGCTCGTGGCCCGCCGCATCTCTCTTCCGTTTTTTTTATGTTCGTCCCGCACGTTGAAGCTAACTCTCGACCAGCCTCACCCCCACTTCTCCCCAGTTCTGCACCGTCGAGCATTTTTATTTCGGCCACTCGAGGATTTTTCACCCTTTAAGGCCATCGAGGATTTCCCCTTGGTATCGTCCAGTGGAACGTTACACGAGTTCCTCAGTTCTTTTCTTTTCATTCGTGCTTCGCATATTATTTCAGCCCTCCCCCCCCTCCATCTCTTTTTTTTCACGTTTGGCATTGTTTGATCGCTCGCATGCTCTCCGTGCGTGTACACGCTTCAATGTTTTCGATCGGCGCGACCAATGGGCCGGCCGATCCTGCGTTATGCTTGCTGTGTTTCCATTAAGATCATTGAACATCGTTGACCGCCAACGACGTTCCGAACGATCCTCGTACGTTTCACGTACACCGAGAAAAAATGAGGCTCGCACGGTAGCCGGAGATCCGTGCCCAGGTATCCGGCTTTTAATACCGTCCATCGCTTCTGGAATTTAATTATAACCGCTCCAGGCCGATCCGTCTGAGGCTCCTATGGCTAGCAATCGTTGCCCAGAAATGAAGAAACGAACCGCTTTCCTCCGGGTAAAGACGCAACCGACGACTCGTGAGTTTCTCGACGGTACACACCGCGAGATCCCACGATCGTGGCTCGCCTATCGATCCATCGTGGATGATCGGCCCTACGGTCGATCGCGATCGTCAAATCGTTCCGCGGAAAATTGTCTCGCCAGAAACAAGGTGGGACTAGGCGCAGAAAGCGAGGGAGGCGTCGCTAACGAGGGCTGAATTGCGTTAGACTGTCGCTCAGCGAAGGAAGGAGATATCCAGCGGATGGCGGTAAAGGTAGCGGGGGAGGGGAAAAAGAAGTAAAAGCAAAGGGAGAACCGGAGTCTGGGAAACTTTTAAATTCTCATCTCGAGTACGAGGCAACAATTTGTTTCGTTAAGTAGCAGTAGCGTTCTTTTGTTTTTGCGGCCTCTTTTATTTTGACCGGCCTTAAGGACGCGGACGGGCGGTCTGAGGGAGGGGAGGGGAGGGGGATGAAAGAAAGGGGCGAGGGCTCGGTGCTGGTCCTTCCACCGCCTTTCCACCGAGTCCACCTTCTCTTCCATCGCCACCTTAAAAGCCGTCCCGTGCCACGCGAGACGAAACTTTCGGAAAATCGCAAAAACGCCGGGCGATGCCCAAGTTTCCACGTTTTCCCCGAGATTTAATTAAAACATCCGCCTCCTTTGTGTCATCCCCGTTCTGTTCGCGGCTCTTCATCCAGGCGAGTTTGCCGATTACGGAGGGCTGCGCGGGCACACACACGTATCTCGATCTTTTGCGAGGAAAATCAAATCTCCCGAGTTTCGAGGCGCCCCTAGGATATAATGATCGGTAAATAAGGGAAGGCTGTAAGGCTTTTATGCGTCGTAAAACGTTGGACAATGCGAGCGTTACGTGCGTGCGTTCGAATCGCGCGATAATCGGGGGGGGGGGGGGGAATGAAAAAAAGTTATCGAGGATTCATGAGAAAGGTGCACGGGAGGAAAAATAGGTGGGAAGTCGCAAACACTAAAACCGCGTAATGTAATACAAACACTCGTCGAGGACGGTTCTCATGGCGCTGCCGGGGAAGAACGGCGCAACGAGCGTTTTTTGTTCTTTCGCGACCTCGAAAATTAAAATCCAATTATTTCAACACCTCTGGGCGACCCTCCGGTGATTCAAATGAATTTTTTGCATCGGCTCTTTCTCTCGGAGCCTCTCTTCCACCCCGGTTTAAACCGGTTCAACATTGAAACTGACGTTACAACTAGGTCTACCCTTGACCGATCCAGGACTCTGATCTCGGATCGGCGACAGCTGCAAGAAACCGGAACCAAGCCGGCGGAAAAGGAAGAAGACTTTGAAAAAGTAAATAATGAACGCGACAGCGTGCGCTTTTTCCATTCGATTTACAAAGACGCAAACGGAAGCGATTTGTACGATCTGGCTCCTCACGGTTTCATCGATATTCCTTCTTACACCTTGAATCGTGATTTTTCAAAGAAACGTATAAGAAATCTGCTTTTCTAAGATACCGAGAGATTGAGTTTCCAATGGATGTGATGAGATGAGATAAAAATCGAAGAGGATTGCCCCCACCGCGCTTGAAGGATCGATCGATTTCAGCGCGCGAATGCCATAGAATCTTTCTCACGTTTACGTCCCCTTGAGTGGCGCGCAGTTTTTTTCCCCGAACCCCGAAGGTTTCATCGCGTTATTTAAATAACGGCTCTCCCATGCGTGCTTTTGTTTCACTAAGCAGTAACCCTTCTACTATTACGGAAGGGAGGGGTCTCTCTGTTTCGGGTCAAAGAAGAAAACCAAAAGGATGAAAGATAGAGAGGCGTCGGGGGGGAGAGGGGTGGAAGACTTCCGTGCTGCGTAGCCGTTATGGCAAAGGCAAAATTACGACATCTCAAGACCAGGGGCGCCCGTTCCATTCGTTCTGCCCGGGTATAGCGTACGAAGTTTCTTGGCTTTTCAGTAATTTTCTATGATTTTCAGATCGCATGATCGGTAACAATAACGCGCGCCCACGCCGGCCGTTAAGATCAACTTAATCGAATCCTTCGATCTTCCGTAAAACTCTGCGAATCCTCGAGTTCGATGAGACAGGAAATAACGCAATAATGACGATCCTCGGAGTATTCCTCCATCGCGAGGGTATCAAGGTGTCCTAAGAAAAAAACCTCGGTCCTTCCGATCATCCATCATCCGTGATTTCCACTGGTTGACTCCCTCAGCTCGAGAAAAGGAGGAGCGATTCGGCGTCGATGTCGAGAATACAAAATTGGTTGGACTACGGACAAATGTCGCGGGGTGAATTTGCTCCCGGAGTCGGGCGTTTTTCGCAAACCAGTATCACTCGACGCCGCTTTGCACCAAAGGTCGCGCGGTGTTCGTGCGTTAAGAATCACCCTTCCTCCGTATTATCGTATCTTCTAAACCGAGCCAGTGGCTTTATAGCCTCGTTTCCAGTAATGACGTAAATACGCCATAGCGTCTATCCTTCCGCCCTTCGTTACGAAGCTCGACGAGCCTTCGAAGAGGTAGAAGAAAGCGGTGCACGACACGTCGCCTCGCTTGATCGTTGTACGAAAAGAAAGGAAGAACGAGGGTGATCCGTAGCTTTCAATAGCATCTCGCACCTCGAAGCTGTAAAAACGCATAAAATCTCAATCCCTACAGCTACACCCAGGATTGCTCTCCTTGCACCAATCAGGAACACCATCCTCTCCCATGTAACCGTATCTCTCCGATCCAGTAAATCCTCTGCAATCTTTAATTTTCATCGAGAACAACCGCGTACGAATACATACCGCGCCATGCCTTGTCGCTCTTTTCACATAATCCACTAAAATCCCTTCAGCGCCGATCGAGCGTAACGATCAAAGCTCGAAATTCCGCGCGGACGAGAATCTCGCCGAATCGCTCGTCAAAACGGGCACGGCGTTCCAGGCGCAGCGGCGAAAAGAAGGCTGCGCTTTACAAAGGCGTGTGCCGGCAGCGTGCACGTATACGAACCGCATACGGTTCTTTCCTCCCGTTCTTTTTCTCTCCTTCTCTCCGTCATTCGTTCGCGCGCGGTTCCGCCATGACCTACCCTAAGCGACCGAGGGGAAAAAGGAGGAGAGGAAAGGAGAAAGGGAGACGGCGGGGCCGGGAGAAAGACCTGGCGGCGGCGGTCGGGGCAGGGGGGCGGAAGAGGGGGTGAAAGAGAAAAAGAGAGAGCACGCGCGCCCACACACGCCCGCGGATGTTGCAACGCGGACGACGAGGAGAGGAGAATGGGCCGAAGGAAGAGGAGGGGCCGGGGGGGAGGAGGAGGAGGCACAGAATCGGCGTGCAGGGACGATGGAGAGAGCGAGGGAGAGAGTGTGTGAGAAAGAGAGAGAGAGAGAGAGAGAGAGAGAGAGAGAGGGAGAGAGGTAGATTCAGAGAAAGAGAGAGAGAGAGAGAGTAATAAGGACGCGGGGGCGGGAAGGCGGTGAGCTCAGAACGGAGTTTATTCTTTGTGTCGCGCGTGTGGCTGCGCGTTTTTTTTTATCGTACGTTGACTCCGCGCCGTTTTGCAGCCGCAGAGAGAACGCGCCCGCCTCACGATAAGATTACATTCGCAGGGGCGGCCGTGTCCCGCAACGATACGCACGGTCCCGCGAACGCAGCGAGCTCCTCATTTTCCTCCATCCTCGCCTCCCGCTGGTAAAAATCGCGGCCAAAGTTCGAGGGTTCTTCATCTGCGCGTTTCCTTTTATCGCGGCCAGGGAAATTAAAGAAGAAAGAAAAAAAAACCACCAGCGACACCGCCCTCCCCCCCCCCCCCGTGGATTATTTACGATCGATCCCACTGTCCGTCGAACGAACTGTCCAGAAACAAAGGTTCCGGCCGTCGAAAGCGGCCCTCATTGGAAATTGGTAAGAAGTTCGAGCTGGAGTGCGAAAAATGTACTGCGGAAGATGTTGCTTCAGCGTTCTTACGATGGAGGATACCATGCGTATTTCGATGAACGAAGTATCTTGGTGGCGACTTTCTTTTTTTTTTTTCTTCTTCTTCTGGAGGACAAAAGCGATCTTGTCGATTGGCAGCGACAGAGCCTGGGGTAACAGAGCGCAGAACGAGGACCCCGGGACGTCAGGTCCACGAAACAAACTCGCCTGAGGTGACTGACCTGCGAAGTTACCATAATGCACGCGCAATAATAGATCGGTAGAAAGAGAGTCGCCGTTTTCCCTTCTCGGCCGACGAACGACTTTCCAACGTCACGAAGTCCGCGGTACCAATTTCGAGTGCGCCTCCGCCTCGAAAACGGGGGGAACGATTTATCGGACATAAACAAGAGCCAGGGCGAAAAAATCGCGTTGTCATCGAGAGGGAGCGCTGCTGCGGCTACGATAGGACCGATCGAGCATAGCAAAAAAAAAAGAGAGAAAAAAAACCCCCGGCGACGAATGGACAGAAGGAAGGATCGGAAGCGGCGGTGGCGGAAAAAGGGGGGCAGGAGGGCTAAATGACGCGGGAGGTGCCATTTTGCTCCTCTGGAAGTTGAGAAATCTCGGCGTACGCTCATGAGAGAGCCCGCGCGTATCCGTGAACCTTTCCTCTCCTCTCGTTGGAGCTGCCGCGGCAAAAGATCGTTGCCCTTCTAAATATAAGTTTGCAAAATCGAACAGCAAAACTGCGGAGTTTTGCCGTGGCCTGTGCGGCTCTGTGTGTATATTGCCGGTGGATCAGCCCCCTTCTTCTTCGTCTTCTTCTTCTCTTCTTCTCTTCTTCTCTTCTCCGTCCTCTCCTCCTTCCGCCGTGTCCCTTGGTCCTCCTTCGCCGCGGTATCTTCCTTCGACTCCCCCCCTACCAACCCCCGCCCCCACCTCCCCCCCAGCCGCCCCGCGGGGTCTTCGCCCATATCCACCACCTCCTTTGGTCCCCTCTTCGTCCCCCCTCTCCAGGCCTCCTCCGTGGCACGTTGGGATCCCCACTGTTGCTCCGTGACCTCGAAGGCCTGCGAATCCGTTCTTTCGTTCGCGCTGACTTTCGGTCGAAATTCGCCTACTCCCGGAACGTAGTCTTAGGTCAGGATCTGTCGGAGAGCGCTCGAGGAGGAGGGACAGGGACGAAGATGCACGGGGGGGCCGGCGTGGATACGCTCCAAGGGGAAAGACGGAGAGAGAGAGGGAGAGAGAGAGAGAGAGGAGGCACCGTAGTAAAGGAAAGACGGACATGCGGATCTTACGCGCTTTGATACCCAATGCCTTTGAACGTTTTCGATTCGTTCACTCGTAATTGCACGGTCAAAATGGCCCACGAGTGAAATACAGAAAAGGAGGAAAGGAGCGTGATAATGGAGAGGATAAAGGCTGGAGGCTTTATTAAATAGACTTGCGCGTATTATCTATGGGATATTTTTATTGATGCACAATACTGCAGAGTCAATGGTCTTCGTTATCTTTAGGTCTCTCCAAAGAGTTCGCTCGCTGTCGATCGATGCTCGATGCTTTCGGTTTTAGGTTTTGCACGATGATGCTGCCTTAGGAATCGTACTTTGGAATCTGAGGGTAATAGCGGTTCGTTAATCGCGGAGATTTGATCGGTGAGCGACGGAGATACGCAGAGCGTTTTGTGGTACTCGAGGAAGCGCCTGGCGATCGTGCCCACGGAAAGATACTACGCGATACACGCGTTCCGGCCAACGTATTCGTAGGTCAGGATTTTACGCGAAGCGAGAGAGGCACGCCTGAAAAAGAAACTGCGAGGAAGGAACTGGGGAGATAGGAAGAGAAAGAGAGAGGGGAAGGGAGAAGGAGAAAGAAAGAGAGAGAGAGAGAGCTATTGGAAGGAGAGAAGAGATTCCCCTCGCTGGCGAGATAAAAAGACGGAACGACCGAGATGGGAAAAGTTCGATGTTGGAGAAACATCGGCGTGGGGCGAGGGGAGAGGCGAAAGAGCAAAGGCGAAAAAAGTAAGTCGGCGTGGAAAAAATAACCGATTCGGAATCTGGGTCAACGGTGCTTTGCGACGTTCCAATGTCACCGGCTGCGCCGCGAGAAAAAACTCTCGGGTTCTCAAGGCGGAGCTCCTTGACGGTGCTACGAGGGGTCGTCGATGACGATAAGAATAAGGGTCACGGTATCGCGTCACTGACCCAGATGAGTCTCGCAAGAAAAATCGATCGAACTCGATTTTACGCGCTGAGACGAAACTAGAATTTCGTTATTGCCCATTGGCGATCCCTTGGCCCTGGAGAAAAATACCGCGAGCGTAGCTACGCGGTGCCAAAAGCGCGATCGTCGATAGGACCTTTGGCGCGCTAAGGTTGATCGTCGCTGAGATCCTCGCGCTGCGAGCCAAACAAGAGAGCAAACAGCGTTCGGAGTCTGCACGTTGCAGCGGCAGCAGCAGCGAGCGGCCGGCATCATCATCATCGTCATCTCGTGCATGCGTGGGTGAATAGCCTGGCTGCTCTCGGCCGCGAGAGAGACGCCGGAGAGAAGGGAGGTGAGAGAGCAGGAGGGCGAATGGAGACGGTGGAAAGAGAGGCTGCGGGAGGACAGAAACACCTCCGTACGTGCGCTGAAGAGGGACAGTGCGGTGCGGTGAAACCGCGGGGTAAAGGGAGAAGCCCGCGAGAGATGGACACTGCCGCATAGATCCTCTGAATTTCTCTATCCTCCCTTCCTCTTTCTCCATCGCCGTTTATCCCTATTCCGAAGGTAGACGGAAGAGGGCCGAGTGATCGCGGGTGCGACCGCTTGGCCGTGGCTCCCCCCCGTGAAAATTCACCTTCGACGAACGACTGCCGATAATACCTCTGAAACTCCAGAAACTCCCGCGTTCTACTCTGCAACACGACGCTTCACGCGGCTCCTCCCCGATGCGATTTTCAGGGTAAAAATCGCACGAGCGCATCGCACGAGCGTGAGAAGCGTCCGAGCCGCGAGCCGCACGGAGGAGAGAGGCAGTACCTGAAATCAATGTCGCGGCCGTGAGTCGTTTATCGGGCCCGCCGATAAGCGACAAGTTCACTCGAGTCTTAAACGCGCATATCTCGCGGCCGATCGCGCTCCGGTGCTCGGGAGGCGCAAGAACCCTGCGCACGGTCGCAGACGGTCGTTCGTTTTTCGCGA
The DNA here is from genome assembly GCA_038496175.1 of Ampulex compressa. NCBI lineage: Eukaryota > Metazoa > Arthropoda > Insecta > Hymenoptera > Ampulicidae > Ampulex > Ampulex compressa. The sequence continues at coordinate 83,892 of JBCFXI010000847.1, forward strand.
CGCCGGCAAACGCTCGGCGTCTATCACCCAGGGCATCCCTGAAACCCCCTGTAGGTAAAGCGTATGCCGTTGGCATTAGTGGCAAACGCAACCCCACTCCTATCTCTCCTGGATCCGCTCTGGTGGCTTCTCGAGGCGAGTATTCTACCTTCGGACCTTCGCGCCAGTGCCCCCCACCGGCACGCGGTCGGCCAATCCGCCGCGAGGACGCCGGCATGAAGCCTACGCGGCGGCGGCCAGGCCGATTCTCGCCGGCGCCCCAGCATTTTATACGGAAAAGACTCTTTAACGAAGCACAAGGTGCGCACGCACGACCAACTTCACGCGACACCACGCGCGCACCGCGTCACACGCACACGGGCAGGCGAGAGTGCGACGAAGACGAAGACAGCGACCAAGACGGTGACGAAGACGGTGACGAAGACGGTGACGACGACAACGACGACGACGACGACGACCGAGAGGATGACTAAAGACAACGACGTTTCCATTCTCCCTTCATCCCCCTCCCCCTCGCGCATCATCGCCGTCTGAGGAAGCGTGGAACCTAAAGGAATCGACGTCCTCGGTACGGAGGTCCGATCGAAGTACCGATATCCCTTAAGCGACGACGACAACGACGACGACGACGACGACGACGACGACTACGACGAGGCCGGTAGTCGACGTAGGAGAAAAGGGACACGCCGGTACCAGTCGGTCGGCGTACCAGGATCCACCGGCTGGACGAAGGAGACCGTCGAACGGTCCGGCCTGTTTCTACTGGGAGACGAGAGAAGATGAGCGACAACGTGCGCGACATTGACAGCTGACAGTGCGCGAGGAATCCTCTCCTCGACGCCGTCCTCCGCTTCTTCCACCTCCTTCTTCTCCCTGGAGCTCCTTCTCCATTTCCACCTCCTTGTTCCGCCCGTGCCCCTACCCTTCCGCCTCTTCTTCACCTTCGATCCTTCGATCCACGGAGCTCTCTCCTCGCATTCTTCATCTTCCTCTTCGTCATTCTCCTCCACCCGTTTCGCCGCCCCCACCAGTAACCAGCCGCGCCGCGAAGTGCCGAACGATGAACTCGGGCAACAGTGTGCCATATTTTGTGATCTTTTTACCTAGCTCCTACCACCACGATATTACTGTGATCCACCTACTGTAGAGACTCGTGCACGAGAGGTAAGGAGAACACGACGATATTAAAGCCGAAAGTATTTCCGTGCCGCCGTGGCCCCCGCGGATTGGCCTTCGAATAGAGCGAGTAGACGCGGGTTCTTTTTTTTTTTTACTTCCGACACGCGGGTACCGCGCGAGCCCAACGACGATGGGGCGACGCGAAGACGGATGTGTCACTGGCCGTCCACGTGTGACTTCGGTAGCCTGTCGTTTCTGCTGTCGGCGCGCATAGTCGGCCGCGAGATCGAGACCCGTCCTTCCGCAGGATCGCGTACGCCGGCTGCGCATTCCAGAACGAGGACGACGCGCTCCTTCGAGCGCGAAAGACCGCCAACTAGACTGACTCGGTGTCAACGTATCAAGAGAGAAAGATCCTTTCGTCTCTCCCAATGTCGAAATCCTCCACGCGCGGTCGAGACCTCTATTATTCTCAACCGACCTCCCCTGGTTCTTCTCCGCGAAACGAAGACGTCCATCGGCTTCCCGTCCGATGCTCGAACTCTCACATCTAGAATCGACCCCGAGTACCTCCTGAGCGCCTGAAAATGTCCCTCGAACGGCAGTCCTCTCGAAACGTCCATCCTCCATTTTGGCCGGCAAGGAGCAGCGCCTCCCGCGCTGAAAAACGCTAGGGGCCTTGCCGATATTTCCCCGCGCATCGAGCCTTCTTTCCTCCATTTTGATCGGCGGCGAGCGGCGCCTTTGTTCCGGCGAACTCTAGAGAATTCTTCACCGATCTTTCCGTGTCCTACCGACACGCTCTCGACCACGTCGACACGCTGGTCCAGCCGATGAAAAAGGAAAGCACGCCTGTCTTCTGCACCAGCTCGGCCGACACTGGGCCGAGGTTCGTCCGAGGCTCTTTTTCGGGGTGCACTGCTGCTCGTGGGACTCGAAGCGAGCCACGACCTACTCTAACTCTCGGGCCGGGCCGATCGACCTCCCGTGGTGCCTCGTCACTTGCCAGTTGCCGAGGAACGTGTCTCGGACGGTTTCGTGTGGCCAACGACTATATACGTCGAATCGTATGTATCGTGCGCCGGCATTTTTCGCGAGCCTTAAGCCACGGTCGCGAGCTAGGCGATTCTAAGGTGGAGAGATCGTTTGCATGTGGAGGAGAGCGAGCGGGAGAGTGAGAGGCGCGGATCGCCGGGAGGGAAGGGGAAGGAGAGGAAGACAGATAGACGGAGAGAGATAGCGCGTATGCAGATCGTGGTACACTCGAGGAAAAATTATTTTGCCGGCAAAAACTCGACCCTACCACCGGTCGGGCCGTGGGAAATTCGGTCGGGTGAGCGAGGGGAGAAATTTGTGGCGCGCGCGGGACGGGCTAACGTTGCGAGCGGAAAGGCGAGCATGACAGTCGGTAACGGGTCGACGATGGAGGGTCCAGATAGAGCCGGGATCGGCCAAGACGACGGGATCGGGCCGGCAGATCGAACGTGGCGATCGAAACGCGTCCGGAGACCGCAAAATTTGTCCATTTACGTACCGGCAGCCACGCTCGCCGCTCGTGATTTATCTCAATGGCCGATCTATTAGCCGCTCGCCGTGTTGTAATGAGGATTTTCTTGCCCCGATCTTGCTTTTTTTTTTCCAATCCCAGCCCATACCCGTTTTTTCGAGTTCAACGACTCTCGGGACGTGAGGTGGCGCGGGTTTGAGAAATGTCAAGAAACGTGGGCATCGCGTGTGTGGGGGGCGGGGAGGGAGAAGAAGCGAGGAGACGAATGCGAAAAGAGAAAGACGTAGGCATACGGAGAGTTGGGCAGATAGAAAGGCCGAGAGGGGGAGGGCCGAGGGGGGAGAGAGAGAGAGAGAGACCCGGAGGAGAACCACCAGACGTGGCAACGGCGCAAATGCAGAATGTACGCTGACATAAAACATACATATATGCAAGATGCAGCATCCCGACGTTCTCTTCTAGGAGCACCGTAAATGCAGGACCGCGGGACCGCGCGAAATCAAAGCCCTCGAACTTCTTCTTCAAACTCCCGCACCTAGGCGCTCCCCAAAATTCTCACCGATCAGAGAGAGAATCGAGCGAGCCGCAGAACGTCGCGTCTCTCCTTCTCGAAGAAACCTCTCCCAACCACGATTCATAATGGAGGAAACGACCTCTCGCGTCTCGCCATCGCAGTTCGCTTAGCGCCTCCTCTAATGGAGATCGGTTAGATCCGGATGTCCTCCGCCGAAAATAAAGCGATTCACAGGGAGGAACGTTCAGAATGGCCAATAGCGCTTATAAATAGCCCGCAATAGTCTCGCTAACGCGTCAAAGTTTCCATACTCGCGTAACGGCCGGATCGGATCAGCGCGGAGCGCTCTCTCGGCTCCACGCAGCTCTCTCGCCTCGGGAGCCTCGGCGCGTCTCTCTCCTTCCTGGGCGGCGAAAGGAGGATGGAGAAGGAGGGACCGAACGCATCGTGGCTGCTGAACCTGACCTCCGACAACGCGGCGGCGGCGGCATTCCGCCGAAGCCTCCTCGGCCCTCTCCTTCTCTCTTTCTCCCTTGAGTCACGCGTCGGCGTCATTAAAGTAAATTAAAGATTGTCAAAGACGGCTGGTTGGCGGGCTTTCCTCCGGGCGAAAGTTCACGGAGGGTCGAGTAATCCAGCCGGGGGGAAAAACGACAGGAGGAAGGGAGGGGGGGGGAGGATAAGGGGGAAAGAAAGTTTCGCGGAACCTAAGACGGCGGGACGAAGGAGATCAAGTCGCTCGTCCTTCGATCGTGATTTCTGCCGCGACGTACGAGAGCCCCCCAGGGTCGTCTCTGGTGTCGTGGATTCAGCAATCGGTCGTGCACTCGGTCAAGGCTGCGCGATTATCGGGACGTTATTACCTTGCGGATCCACGCAGGGGAACGTTACACCGGTACCCGGAGGAATATTCACCGCGGCGCCTACTCCCGTTCGGGCATCCTTCGTTGGCGTACGCGCGCATCGCCTCTCCCGAATGTCGCGCGCCGGAATTCGATCCACGAATTCTCGCGCGGATCGTGCGGGGGCCCTCTTTGCAATTTTAATCCCGCATCGCGCCACGACGGCCCCGGCTCGCGAGGCTGAGGTGTACCGTTCCGTGCGAGAGCGGCGACGGGCCGCGCGGCCGGAGCGAAAAAAAGGCGCTGGGAGCGAAAGAAATGATTTTCCATGGACTGTACCAGCGGGACTGACCACGGACAAACCCGTTCATATTGTCTTACCTTGCCGCAGCCGCGGCCGCGCTCGCGTCCGCCGTGTCTGCGCGTCGGAGTGTCGGCTGTTAGCATACGTTTGATATGATAAAAAAAAAAATGGCGTGACGCGGCGCAAGGTTACTGCCACAAGGCAGCGCTGATACCCTACCGGCCCCCCCCCGTCCACTCTTTTCGCCTCTCTTATCCAGCGCTCGACGCGAGAGGAGGTTACTTTTTTTTCCCCGCGGGGAGGAGGAGAAAGAAACGGACCGATGCGCCGACCGATCGGAATAATCGGCGCCGAGCTTGTACGGAGGCCCGTAACCGTAAAGGAGAACGGCTTTCGAGTACCGTTCGCGCAACGCGACCCATGGCGAAACGCAAACAAAGCATTAAGACGATTCGTAACACGCCCATCTGCAAAGAAGACGGCCGAACGTTGGCTTAATTAATATCGAAGTCCGTTTATTGCTGCTGGTCCGGCGCTCCGTTCAGCGGGACCGCGATTACGCGCTGCGAGGCTCAAAGAGCGGAAAAGGGAGAGGAAAATCGACGGAGGGTGAGAAAGAAAGAGACGTGGAACGAGCTCGTAATCCGACGCGTCCTTATTGCAGCTGCATCTTAAATCCGCGCATTATTTATATTCCTGGCGAGTCGAACGCGAAAATGCCGAAAATCCGAATGGCGAGGTCTTTCGCAATGCCAGAGCGCAGGCCCGTTGCGCCGAAAAGAAATGGCTTTAATCATCCTCGGCTGTGATTACCGGGAAAGGGCCTTTCGCGCTGGTGCAGCTGCATCTTGCATGAGCGTCGTCGTAATCGTCCTCGTTTTGTAATTTCCGAGAATGCGGAAACACGCGGCCGTTTTAAGTTCCGCGTGCGGGCGTGGGGCTATTGACGTTCGACATTCATCGCGTGCGACGACGGACGCCCTCGTCGTCGCTCTCAGAAATAGTCTGTACAATCGAGAACACGAAGGAATACGACGTAGGAAAATACTGAGGAAAGGAGAGTGACGGCATGGAGGTAACGAGAACAAAGTCCTCCCCCGGGAGATCTTGAGTCTACGGCACGATCTACGACCGACACAAATACGTTGTGTACGATCGATGCGGTCCAGCATGGATCCCGGAAGTTTTTGCTCGTGAGCGAGTACTGCTACGGCATACCAAAGCGGTGTATTAATAAAAGCTCCGTTCTCGTAATAAAAATAATAATCAGTCGGAAAGAACGAAGCGAGATCCGTGGAAGAGCGAGGGAGAAATTCCCGATAAATCGGCCACTTCTAAGGCCGTTGCTCGTTACAAATGCATTCCCTAAAATCGATCCATCGCCGTAATTATACCGCGTAACGTATATATACACGACGTAAGTTGGAGCTGAAAGGGGGCTTTACGGCCGTCGAATTGATATGGAGTAATAGAGGAAGTACACGGGCGCGGCGGATGTTACCGAAAAATAAAGGCGTACGGATAAAGGAAGAATTTCCACGTGGATTTCCTAATCAGCATACCACCCATCGAGATGCTCGGTATATTTGTATGCAAATCGTTTGTATGGCGCGACGAGAGAGGAAGAGTGACAGAGTGTAACTGCACACTCGCGCCGGCAATTCTACGACGGGCTTGTATACATATTTATACGCGTGCAGAGTGTAAAGCATGGACGCGTGCACATTAAACACGCATGCGCGCGAGAGTGCGTGCGTGCACGCACGATGACTCAGAACGGGACCACGCGACAATGCGGGAGAAAACGGAGAGCAACCGAAATCGCGAAGACGTTTATCGGCGATGTTCGAGTACCGCGAGGAGAATCCAAATGAGCGGCGAGGCTGTAACCGTGAATTCGATCGCGAATGATATTCGAAAGGAGATTAGTCGGGGCAAACCTTCGCCTTCGAACGTTTTCTCCATGCGTCCTTAATTTCCTTAAGTAGAATAGGGACGGCCGATTAACCTCGCGGCCGGCATGCGCCACGAAACGCGGCACGAAGCAGACGAAAATCGAATGCAAAGAGGTACCGGTACTGTTAGGACAGTCGAGAAGATCGCCGGTCGTTCCTTCGCCCACGAAGATCGTCGGACGGACAATTCCAAAGAAATCTTTGCGCGAGCCGCATCGTCATCCGGAATGATAAACGTCTGACCCGGTTCGGGACGAACCCTTGATTAGATCGGGAGCCCGCATCGTCGTCCGTGCTCTGGTAGGGGAGAAAAAAATTAGGGCACGATTCTAGGATTTTTTCAGGATAGCAAAGGCCAGGCCGGCGAACTATGATAAACAAATGAGACTTGGCAACGCGGCTCGACGACTGCAGCAGCCAAGGACTGCCAGACTTTTATTTCTCTCTCTTTCCCTCCATCCATCGGGCCGTCTTCGTCTCTCCGTACCGCGAGCGTTCCCCCTCCGCGAGCCCCGTTCGCGCCTTCTTGTTCATTGCCTCTCCCCTCCAGCCTGGCCACGAGAAAGAGGTGGCTCTCGGTGTGGTAGGGGCTGCTGGGGGAGGAGAAAGAGGAAGAGGCGCACCGAGACTCTTATTTGCTTCTTTCGTTATTCCCCTTATTTTCCTCCCCGCCGTTACCGCCGCCACCTTCTTCTTTCATTGCTCTCCTTCCTCCCGGCGGCGGGGCACCGCGCGCATCTCCTCTCACGCCCCGCCGGCTTTTCAGCCCCCTCGAGCGGCAGTTTATTTTTATTGCGATCTTTCCTCGCCCCGCTCCGCCGCCCCGCGATCGCCCTTCTCCCCCTCCCACCACGGCGCTTTGTTCTTTTCCTCCACTCCCCTTTTTTCTCCCTTCTTTCTCCCTCATTGCCCGTGGTCAGTAATTTCGAGAAGGGGTTGGCAGCGGGTATGCGCGACTCGACCTTCGCGAGATGCTTTTATTTCCTCTCCTCCCTTTTTTCCTCCTCCTGCCCTCCCCCCCTCCTCCTCCTTCCCTCTCCTCCCCCTGCCCACCATCGTTCTTTCTCACTTTCCCTTTTAACAGCCGACCGTATGCCGTGAACCGCGACACGCACCGAGAAGTAGCGCGGCCCTCAGCTGCGGGTGCCGAGGAAGCCACGCCGAAACGATTCCTCGAGAGTCCCTCCTAACGATCGGCGCGTACCGTTTCGCCAATTAATCGTCCTCGCCGATCTTGCTACCCAATGCGCGGTCCAATTGGCCGATTCCGTCGATAGGGCCTCGAACAGGGGGGCAGGATTTTTCTCCACGCATCGGCGGCCACCGCCGGCGCCCGATCGTATCGTGGAAAACGTCTCGCGTGCCTGGAAGCTGAGGGAAGTAACGTAACGCGTTATTTTTCCCCGACCTTTAGCGAGTAGGTTTAGCACAGTGCGCGCCGGACTTTGAATTGCGGTATATCTCGATTGTCCCGCTTTGGCCGATATCTCCCGATACACTTTCTCCGCGACCACCGTGCACGGAGCGGCGCTGCCCGGCTCGCTCGTGATCGCTGCACTTCTCCCAATTCCCCGCGTAAGCCTCCCTCGCTCCTACCATCGGGCTCCTACCTCTTTCCCACCTTTGTCCCACCGTTTGTCCATCGGCGGAGGCGCCGCGCGCGCGCTCCTACCGAGGGGCCAAAAATGGAGCGAGGAAAGCGAATCTATGTCACTTTCACATCTCCTACCTTTGGATCCTACCGTGAATATTGGGTCCTCCCCGTTGGGAGGCGGATCGAGAAAAAGTGCGATCGAGAGGAAAGAGAGAGCCGCTCTTAGGATTGTTCGATGGATCTTCCTGATTTTTTTATTCCAATGCCTCCTTCGGTTGGACTAAGCCGGCAGCCGTCCGGGTGAATCTCCTGGACGCGGATAATCCGATTGAAAAGTTTCCGCTCAAATCGCGGATCGATTTTGCGAGATTCTGGGACCTCCTCTTTCTTCGTTCTTCTCAAACTCCTCCTCCCCCCACCCCCCTGGATGTTCCCTTGTACTTTCCCCCGAGGTGGGAGGTAAAATGGTAGACCGGGACGGAGGGAATCGTCGCCGGTATCTTTCGTTCCCGCTGAAAGTCCCTCACGCACGTTTTCGCTATGTGCGTGAATGTCTTATCGTGACGTCACTGATAAAGCGGCCATGATGGATAGACGGTCTCCTCGCGGAGTGACTCCGCCCTATTTTTTTCCCTCTTCCTCTAGCCGGCCAGGCTTTCGGTCCGCGCTTTTCTATGGCACTGATCTTCCTAGGTCCACGCCCAAAATAAACGGTACGAGAGCGTAGAAAGCGGCATGGCGACTGTCCGTGGAAAAGGAATTCGTAAGAACCGAGCGGCGCACCGCCCGCTCGTTCTAATGCGTGCCTGACTTAATCCTTTCGCGGTTTTGCAAGCCGAATCCGCGCGGAGCGCGAAAAAATTCGGACCTTGACGTAGCTCTCACGGTGAAAGTCGCCGTTCTTACGGACATATGCTACGAGGATAGAAATCATTCTTCGCGCCGCTGTAAAAACGGCAAACATACGGCGATCTTTCGTCCACGCTCTTCTCTTTTCTTTCACCTCTGTCCCCTCTCGATGGAAAAAAAAAAAAAAGAAAAAGAAAACGTAAGCTGGGATAAAATGTCACATTAGTCCAAGCTACGATTTTCGATAAAAGGCGCACACCTGAAAGCCCCACGTGCCAGTGCGAGACCCTGAATTTAATGCAACCACTTATTCTTATCTCCTCAATGCCCGGAGCAACGTCGATTGGTCAGTTCCTCGAGCATCTGCCGGATCGTAACCGTGATTTCAAAATTCCCGATCGTAGCTCTCGTGTCTCCTGTCCCGCAAATGCCGACGCGTCCCAAGGCGCGACTCAATCGGGCTCCGCAAAGGTGCTCGTCCGTCCGCGTTCCTGGCGGATCCCTCGACGATCGTGCCTCCGTACCTTCCTATCTCGCCTCTTCGCCGCCTCCGATCGCGCTCAGCCGAAAAGCAAGAGCGGCGCTCTCGCTTAGAAGGCGACGCTCCTCGCCTGGGTGCGCGGCAGCGTCGTGGCGGCGCGGGGGGAGGGGAGGAGGAGGAGAGAAAAAAGCGGTCGAGCGGAAAAATCCAGCTGGCCGAGGATGACTCCTCGATCGGTAGACACTTCCTGAATCGCGGAATTCTCTTTCTGGCACACGTGCCGGCCGTGGTCTCCTCTCCTTCCATAAGTAGGCAGGGGGTGGAGGAAGAGAGAAGCGAGCGGCCGCGGCGCGACGGCATAAGTAGGATGAGGAAAAGGAGGCAGGAGGAGAAGGAGGACGCGTATGACGAGAAGTAGGAGTGAGGGAGGTTGTGAAAGAGAGACAGCCGTAAAGAGAACCGGGCCCGATTGGAGGCTTCCGCCGTGTCGCTCGTGCCGATTGGCCGGCCCTCTCTGGAATCGTGTTATTTCAATCGATATCTCTTCGAGTAGCCGAGGATTTTTCGTCCCGGCGCCTTATCAGCGCCTTTCCACCTTTTTTTCTTCCCCCGTTTAGCACACGCACAGCCGGAGAGACCAAGAAATCGCGACGTCCCCCCCTTCGGCCGGCTTAGTTTGCGAGAGAAGCCACACGCTGGCGCACAGCGCTGCGTCCGCGGTTTCTGCACACGGGCGCGCGGCCTACCCCCTTTTTACATAAAAAAGTATACCCGCTGAAAATAGTGATAGTTTCTCTCGTAGATCGCGGCGTCGCCAGCCCGGTGAGACGGATTATCGATGCCCAATCGCTGCCACGCTGGCGCCCATTTTTTATGACCACCTCCGCCCTCGTGCCGCTCAGGACACCGCGAATGCCATGATAACAGTGCACGACCGCCAGCCGATACTGGATTTACGTCCGTCTGCTACTCGATACGGACGCTACGCCTCGAGCGTATCGCGACCGAATTTCGATCCCGAGGAGTGATATAGTTTTTTTCTTCTCCGCGCCGGGCCAAACTCGAGGGAGAGTGGACGTCGAGCGTGCGTATCTTCGTCGACGTCCCCCAGCAGCCGGTCGATCCTCCCTTCGTCGCGGCGCCCCGTGAAAACAGTGCTCTCGTTTATGGATCGTCGGCACGCGGCGCGAGTCGAGCAACGAAGGATCTTCAGGAAGCTTCGCGATACTTGCGGAAGCGACGGAGATCCTCCCGAAGGGGATCCCTGGCTTATGTGCGAAGGATACGGAGAGGTCTTGATTTTGAGAGGAGATAATTGAGAGGGAGAAGCAGGGGAGGAATTTCACGTCGGGCCAAAGGTCCGCCCCGGTCACCTGGGTTCCACGATCGTCGGGCACTCGGCGCTCCGCGGATCTCTAAACTATTTTTGGAACGAGGACTTTGTCCGCCGGCTCGTACGCTACGCGTACTTATGCAACGGCCCGCCAATTTCCGTTGCGCAAATGCCGATCGGGCACGCGGGTCGTTCGGGGTGAGGTCCAGCGCCACGCATGCCGAGGAGGAGGCCCCGCATCGAGAGGATTCGCGGATGGTCGCCGCAGGGTGGCCACGGGGCCGTAGGGGCGAGAAAAGGGCGCGGGATTGCGCCCAAGGGAAACGTCTTCGCGGAGAGGCAGAGGCACGAAAGCGGGACAACGTGGTTCGCACGCACCGCGATGTTAGTCGGGACAAAGGAGGAAACGCGCCTCCGCGGATCCAGCACGTAGAGGAACACGGTACTTTGCCCGCGAGTGCTATCGCATTCTCACGCAACGATTTCTCCATTTCGGTTACGTAAACCCTCTTCGACAGAGGCCCCGCCCATTTTAATCTAAACGCGCAACAATGAAGAAAGGTGGTGATTGAGAAAAAACGATAAGAGCTTGACCCGGAAAGGAGGAAAGCCCGTGGGGGGCAGAATTTGCGCCGACGTACCCCACTCGAAACCGTAAGAATTTCGGTGGTACTGTGGTCCACGGGGTAGGAGGGCGAGGAAAGACGTGGGTACTTGGAAGGAAAGAAAAAAGGTTTTCGCCCCGCAAACCGCGGCGCAGCTAGTCAACGATCCAACGCTCCAAATTCACCGATCGGTGAATAGTCCGAAGTCTAGTCGAACCAGTCTCAACGAACGCACAAAATACCGGCGGTACGAAAGTACGATCGCAGGAAGGATCAGGATCGATCGCACACGCCCCGCGAATATTCTTACGGAATTCTCGAATATCCCCTAGATCGTCCCTTTGAAGTTGCGCGATAAGCCGAGAAAGTATACGATTTGAATGAACACGGCGCGATAGGAGGCGCCGCAGTTGCGACCTGGAATAAGGGTAGCCATGTCGGTATCGGAGTCTTTCGTATCACCGTACGTGGAGGGCGGGAGGGACTCTTCAGGTCGCGTGCTCGGGATTCTTCCCTGAAGATGTATGGCACCAATGAAAGCCACGGGCCGAACCACGGGCCTTGGACACCGCCTCCTGCGCCCCAACCGCTCCCGCCGCAAGCCCAGCATCAAAACCATCCCCGACCTCACCCCCACAACCATCCGAGCCACCCGCCGTACGTACCGCCGCCGTATCAGCATCCTCATCACCACTTACCGCCCCAGGTAATTATTGACGATATTCCAGGCTGGTCGAACCAGGTACCTTCCCTGCGGCTCGAAGAATGTTTCAAAAACTTCCTCGGCGGGGCCGGCGCGTAGCGCGAAATAATTTAAACCTCCCCGATCCTAGCTCGCGCCTCTTTCCAGCCGTTTCCTCGGGAGTCGTCGGCTCTCGAAGCTAATCGGGAATTAACCATAATCGATCCTGGGCTCTTTTGTAGCAGAGTCGACGCGTATTTGCTCCCCACGTGCCTCGAGTGCGATTGCTCGGCGCAGACCGGTTTTCCTTTAGCGCCGAGGAAATTTCGTGTATCTCGAGCGCGTGGCGTCGGATGCACCGATAATAGGAGCACGTTTTAGTTTGCCTCCGTGCGAAATGGCGTTGGGTATGGGAGCCGCAAGCGTAGTATTCGCGGCACGCCGGGGTTTTGAACGTCCAGGGGGTTAAGGGAGTTCGAATCTCTATATCCGCGATCGATACGGGGCGATAAATCCGGTGGAAAGCGGAGTGCGCGAGGAGCTGTCTATAGTCTCCGCCCTCTCGTTCAGCCGCTAACTGGCGATTAACCGAGAGTTAAAGATTCTTGCACGATGACCGGGGTGCGCATACGCCATTAATATTGCAATGATGGTCTATCAGGCTGTCCTTAGTCGCGGCAGGCGCTCGATTTATGCCACGAAATTGGCACGGATATAGACGAGACGTCGAATTGTCCATAGACACCTTTGCAAGTTCCCTCTCGGTATTACTCGGTAAGATAAAGTAGCCTGACCGAGTTTCGTACGTTTCCTTTCGGATCGATCGAGGAAAGAATCGATTCCACTTTGAATTTTTCAGTGCATTACGCACACTTCGGACGCTCTGTGGTGAAAAGCATTTCGGCCTAAATTAAACGGCCTCGATAATGGACGCCGGACGATAATTTCTGGATATTTCCACGCAGCGCGTGCACCCTGGCCTCCTTGATTTGCAGCTTGCCCCGAGTAGCGCCGCTATATACCCCTCAAAATTAAACAAATATTATCGGAACATCGTACTTTCCACAAACCCCTGCCCGATCCTTGACATTGATCAAAGCCAAAGTGACAATCCAAATACCGCAAATCTCCTTTGCAGAGTCCTTGATCGACAAAGGTCGAGCCTCCGATGACCGTGCCCCTCGATCGATCGTGAGATAGGGCCTTCGTCGTGATGTGAAACGACCGAGGGAAAGGAGGAGCAAAATCGAGACGAGATTCGCAGCTGATCGGGCAAAAGTTTCGCTCATAACCGGAAACGGACTTGGGACGGGGCTACGATTTGTCCAAATTAGGGCCCGCGATTACAGAGAGCCGGAGGAGTCTCCCTTTCCTTTATGTTACGGCACTATCCGACGCGGCGGTATAGACGAATAGGTGGGTCGGTAGGTACGCGAATGACTCAGGTCATGCTAGGTGGGTTAGATTGGACGTTGTCTCCGCGCGGGCACATCGCACATACGGGGCGCGCACACACACGTGCGTATCTTGGAGCTAATGGCATATGTGAAGTGCTAGATGGCCGGCGTGCGTGGGTGGACGAAAGCGCCGAGCGTGTATGTGTGCCATGGAGAAAAGGCATATGGTCAGCAGGTGAGACCTTTGCTTTGTATTCCAAGTGTATAAAGTAGCCCACTTCGAGTGGCTAATGTTATTCGGGCGTAATTCACTGTGCCAAAGGAGCCAGAAGGGGTTGCCTTAAATTCTTTCGGAATACTAACGATTTCTCGGGAGGGTGGTCCAATGGGTTCGCCGGGCCTCCCGGAGATGAGGTTTCGAATTCCTCGAATTAGCGCGATGCGCGTCCTGAAATTGTGATAATACATGGCGGAGGAGAGAGCAGCGTGGTCGGCGAATCTATCGACGTCACGAGCCGAGCCGTGAGAGCAGGCACGAGATGGTTAAACGAAGGAGACAGGGGGAAAGACGGAGACGGAGAGGAGGGAGCAGAGAGATAGAGAGAGAGAGAGAGAGGGAGGGTGGAAAGGTGAGGGGTAAGATCGGGATGAGGGATGCTCCTTAGGAAATACACTGGGTGTCGCTTGATATATTTTTCCATTATTAAGGACATTAAGCCGGCGGCCCGCGGGCAGGCAACTCTTTCCGCTTTCTTCTTCCTCTTTTCATTTCTCTTCGCGGACCCTGGCATTCCTCCTGCTCTTTTTTCACGCGCTGCCGACGACGATAAATCAGAAAAAAAGATTCAAACCGCTAGTATGGCCGGGCGTCGGGACGCAATTTTCCGTCTGCCAGGAGATAAAAATTTGATTAATGGACGCATGGCCGTGGAATCTGAGAAAAGTATGGCACCTTTGTGAACCGAGGCGGATAACTTCGTTGGAAGATTACCGCCAGTCCCTCTCGCAGCGGGATGAGCTCGACTGTCCTTTTCGCCGTGCCTCGTGTCGCACACCGCGGCCAACTATTCACGCGTCACGTACCCATTCTTCCCATTCTCGTCAAATTTGCTGATCGCAATTACGTTGATTGTCATTTGCGCGGAATGACGCTGGCGCATGCAGGATTCCCGCTGCGCTAAATAATATTTTCTCCGGTCGATCGAGTAACGCTCTCGCCTCAAGTTCCGCGAAATCTCGACGGACCACTCGAGACAGTCGTTAAAAATTCGCAACTCGACTTTGGTGCCGTCAAATCGTTTTTCACCAACCCTTCCGTCACCCCCTGCCTCCGGTTAATCATCGTAAAAATGTCTCCTCGAGGCATCGAGAAATTATTCGTCGGTAGGAGCGAACGAAATAGCGCCCGGCGGTGGGAAAAAAAAAAAATAGCCCGCGCGTCTTAGATCGCCCGAGGTTTTACTCGATCGACGAGTTTAACGATGCGTTTGAACGCGATGATCTAAGTAAGAGTGGAATCGCGAATTGCCTGCGGCGTTTACCGATACACGAGAGTTTAAACATTCGCTTTGGGTAAACGATGAATAATCGAGCAAAGAGACGACCCCTGTGTCGAACACGTACCGTAAAATCAGACCAATTTCATTCAAATCAGAGAGGAACGCGACCTGGCTTGATTTGTCCCAAGGCAAAAGAAGCTGGGATGGAAAAAACGAGGACTAAAATCGAGTAACAGGCTCTCTCTCTCCCACGGGGATTAAGGATCAGGGATGCCCAGTACCAATAGGCGCTCGTCAAATATCTACAGTCACATCGAACAGCGAGGAAAGGGTTGAGACTCGTAGAAACTTGAGAACCCTTGGTGACAATTTCAATTCTCTCGCTGCCTTTTTCTCTCCCCATCTCCCACCTCGGTGTCCCCTTTTCTCTTACTCTCGGCGGCCTCGTTCGCCGTCTCCGGGCTCTCCTCGTCGCACCCGCAGGAAGGGTGGCCTAAGATTCTTAAAACTTCTCACGAGATTTTTCGATTTTAATTACAGTTTTAACATATTTTAATAAAATCCTCCTACCTCGCCGCCCCGCCCCCGCCCTGTCTCCCGCCCCACTTTGCCCCGCCGCCCTCTTTAATTCCGCTAAGTTTCAGCCTCTCCCTCGTCTCATGCCAAATCCATCTCGCTTTTGCCGCGGACTGTACGCTCGTTTTAACGTTAACCCTTTCGTTCGTTCACCTACACCCACACCCACGAGGGAGGAACACCTGTTCCCTCGGCGAAAACCCGAAATCGAGCGTTTCTCATTCTACCGGCTCGGCCCTTCCAAGCAGTTTTGGTTCCGCTACGGCCGTTATATAAGCACGTGGCTTTATTATTGGATGACAGCCGGGTCTATCTTAAAAGTCGATTTGTTCGTTTAACAAAGTTCCTCCTGGCTCGTAAGCCGCCGATTGTAAGGGACTCGACTCCACGATTTCAACGTAGTCATCGCAGAGGCGAGTCGGACAGTGTACTTTGACGATGACTCCAGACTCCTCGCGTAAGTGAAGACAGTGACCATGATACTTTCTCCGACGATTCGAATCGCTCGAAGCTCTTCGGCGATTTTAGCCGACTGGATTTTAATGTCCGCAAGAATAGGAGGGTGTTTTCACCGCTCGAAACGAGTGTACGTGGTCAGATTACCAGGTCCAGTGTCGTATGATTTTTCTTTACTATTCGGACACCTTGACCTTCCAGGACAACCTTTACTCACTGAGAGATCAGTATAGAAGCGTATACCACTGCACGATGGTACTTTGTCAATACATCCGTGTCGTGCAGAAACGAGGATCGGTCGGTTCGTTCGCGCTCCGAAATCAGACGAAGTCGCAGCGTTACCCAGGCTTCTTAAGAGCTGTTATGAGCCACGACGCTCTTTCGAAATATATCTTTACCCTCTGCGAAGCTTCCTGTCGTAACCCTGCGACTTGGTCTGCCATAATGAAAACGATGGCCAGTGGACACCCGGCGGTCAGTGTCGATTTGCCATCCCCCGTTGCTCGACCTAAAGTTCAGCGTACCAACTAACCCCGGCAGTTCTTCTCGCAGATCTTCATGCACAAGAACGCGATGCAGATGCACGCAAGGGAGCTGGGAGCGAGTGCACTGACGGCGAGACCTGGCGGCGGCGTAGCGGGCGGACTGGCGGGCCTAGGCGTCGGTGTAGGCGTCGGCGTCGGTCCGGGCGGCATGATCGCCGGCAACGAGGTAAAGCCACACCAGTGCCAGCAATGCCTCAAGTCATTCTCCAGCAACCACCAGCTCGTGCAGCACATCAGGGTCCACACGGGCGAGAAACCGTACAAATGCAGCTACTGCGACCGCAGGTTCAAGCAGCTCAGCCACGTACAGCAGCACACCCGCCTGCATACGGGTGAGTCTACCTTCCCGAATTCTTAACGATACCGAGATCTCGGCACCGTTCTTGCCCGTTACGCCGATTGTCGGCCGAGCGTGACGCTCGGTGGCTCGGCAAATCAACGCGAGTTATTGCACCTAACTTTACCCGCGGACCTGGGATCCGCGAGTCGTAGGCTACTATACGCGCCTATGTAGTGTATGAATATATATATATATATA